>CAJPIZ010000510.1:0-23688 GCA_905368565.1 Medioppia subpectinata
ATTTAAATGAACTCCATATATTCATCATATCTACCACTTCATCAAAATGATCAAATACATTTGAAATGTTCTCATTTTTAATCAGGCAATTCCATACTTTCAATAACACAATCCTTATAATAAAATTTATAATTCTTTTCCAATGTAAATGATGTGGTTTTTTAGATTTACACTTTTGATTCATATAATTTCCAGAACCATATCATATATTTCTTGTTCATTAATTGTTTTGTAGTATAAATAGAAGTTGGATCATTCAAATTCTTTATGCACAGTATTGAATGATACAGTTAGTTTTCAATATTTATTTACATAATTTTTCATAACTGATATTATATTTAATATAAATGTTTGAAATTTTGAAATTTTCTATCTCGTTATCAACATGTCATGTCTATATTTATGAATTAAGGTTCCATGATATTTGAGTATTTAATATACTTTGCACCATTTGACAGGTATTCTCAATTTGTATAAACAATTACCTCATGTTAATTATATCAATAGTTTCAAACATCATAGAATAGTATTTGCTTATGACTATTTTTGTCAAAATATAAATATCAAATGCTCAATTGAATAAAGTATTTATTATATGAACAATATACAGCTTCCATACAGATTGGTTTGTTCTCGTCTATTATTCAAAGCAATTTAACAGCTCAACTATTGATGAATGGATTATATAAATAATTATTCACAGATAATCAATACAACTCTATACAGAAGTCACTGATAGTTGAGTATTTTACTCAACATATTATAATAGATTCATAAATAGAACAATATTTTTAATTTGAGTATCTTTTAGAATTAAAGGTTGAAAAGTTTGCAATCATTAATGTAATAACATTTAATTGTATTTTACTTTACTTTAAAATGTGACTGACTAGTGGTCAGTATAAAATGGAATTTTATTCAAAAAATCTATTGGAATGTAATTCTAAATTCATTAATATATTGCAGTATGTTTTATGAAAAAGGCACAAACGATTCTATATATACTTTATGGAAAAGGACATATTTTTTCAATGTATTTATGGTTATATAATTATAGACAGATAGATAAACAACTTGTGAATATTAAAAGTGAGAACATTTCAAATGTATTTGATCATTTTGATGAAGTGGTAGATATGATGAATATATGGAGTTCATTTAAATCGGTACATACATATTGGTTGTAATCTTGCAATTCTTATATCAATGTAGACATTTTACAATTAAAAATGCAGTACTTTCCACACAATAGGCTGATCCTGATTTGAGGATTCAATTCCACTATTACACCTGACCTTTGCTGTTCTATTTGTACATTATAAAATCAAACAGATGAATATGTGTTGATTACAAAACAAAGTGTGGTCGTTTGAATCATCATTTAAATATGTGGATTTAAATGGATACCATCAGAGATATTGTATGAAATATATTGAAGAGAGGTTGAATCAGGATATGTATGTAGATGATATCATCGAGTCTTAAAAGTAGACATCTTAGAGATTGGAGCTTTAATATTATGTTCTTATGATATTTGGAATTCAATCTGTTGCTTGTGAGTGTAATCCGAGCTCATCCAGTCTTTAGTTTTCGACAACAATAATATACAACAATTTATGTGAGAAACCGTATAGTTATGGAGTGGCAAGATTGTTGGAATATGTGGTATTGATTTTCCAACCACAATTTTATGATATTTACACAAAAGGCACTACAAACTATGATGGAATACAAACTTTGAATTGGTTGATATTTAGAAATACCTCATATTTTGAGTAAAACATTTTTGATTTATATTTAAAATATCAAATGAATTTATTTAGATTAGAATATATATATTAAAAAAATCTCCAAGAATGGTTTAATTGATAAATATTAAGAATTACTATATTTATACTTGGATACTGAATTTTTACCAAAGTACTCAAACAGCTAATATGATTTCTATATATTATATTTATTTTGGTTATATAAGTACAAAAATTGAATATAAAGAAATAATCATATCTATATACATTTATCCTAAGATTCTGTTGAAGTAACAAAATAAAACTATAATATGCTGTGTCATAGTTGAGTATTCAATTATGATCCTATTCTCGGAAAACCTCAATTTTACTCATGATTCTTAAAATACGATATACTCATATTAATTACTATTATTTTAGACAGATAATTAAATTATACATATTATTATATCATAAAATTTACTTGATTGTGACAATATTCTGGATGCATAAATAAATGACTTTTCTCTTTCAAAAAATATAAACAGATGATTTGAAGTATGAAAAACATCCCTATAATTTAAAAATTATCACAACTATGAAAGATACAACCATAATGAGGTTTAATCTAATGTGTGAATCTGCCTTAATTTTTAGAACAATTTACACAATCATTGATAGGCTTATGTTAAAACTAAATACAAAAGATATTATATGTTGATCAAAGAATGGTAAACTTTAAATAAATTTCACAGGATGATATCATTGAACTTTAATTAAATTTGGCAATATTTTTTAATGCAAAGTGTCATCAATACACTCATATGATATTTCAATCATTTGTTGTTTCAATGATCTAGAATCTTAATTTTGACAAATTAATTGTATTTCATATACTTGCTTTTCATACAAGGTAACATTCTTCTCCTAGCATTAATAAACCAATTATTAATCTGAATCATGTCCAGTCCGGTCCATGCCATTAAAAACATCTTTTCTGTTTCTGATGGATATGGATTTCCCATGTTGTTCTTGAGCCAGTTTTTAAGAATTGTAGAGATATGTTTTGAATAGTTTGATCTTTTTGCTGGACGATTATTGGGAGTGAATGATGTCTTTGGAATAGAAGGATTAATGCATTGGAAATTATTGGAATATATTCCCACAGCATTATTGTCATTTTCTGCTGTTTGAATAATGGACAACTCAAGAAGATTAGTCTCTTTATCCACAATAGATATTATTTGGTCCTCCAGTTGAATATTACTCTTCAATCTTTGGAGCTTCAGGAACATTTCAACTAGAACCCAACCATCATTGTGATTCCGTTCGTTTTCAAAATCAATAATTAAGTTTTGCAAAGTGTGAAAGAGATCCTAACGATGTAATTTATTACAAATGTAATCTTTCTCCATATTGTCTAAAATATACAAGTACTTTGACAGTGCCATGAGGGATATATTTTTTATACGCAAATGTACAATGGAATGCCAAAAAGATCAAGAAATGAAATATTATATGAAGAACTTCAAACCGTTTTAAAACGGGCCATCCATGCACCACCACATTTCTGACATATCTATTTAAATTACACTTTTCAAAATGAGAAAACAACTTTCATTTGATCAAAACATTTTTAATTAAAATATAAAAAATAAGGATGAAACAAAGAAGAAATATATCAATACCAAAGTATTATTTGAAGATGGACTTTAATTTTGTCATTTATATTCTATTGTATTTAACTCATACTTTCACTGGTACCAATGGTAGACTTCAGAACTACAAGTTGATCCCTATCGATTTAATTACACCCACTATTACTTGATTCTTTAATGCCATTTGGAAAGGATAGTTTTAAAATACCGTTATTAATATACTCAATTCCAAAACAAAGAGTTGCTATTTCTGATAGCTCTTGTTCCTGATTAAGCGTCGATGATGTAGGCTTAACCAAGAGTAATAGCAAATATTTAATAATTGGCTCTACACATTCAGGTTAAGTACAATATGAAAAATTATGCACATTTTAATACAGCTTAAATGGCTACGAATTACAATATTATACAAACACAACAACTAGTAGTAACTTGATTCAACTTTATTACATAAATCAGTCACACAATCCTTTTGAATCAGGCAGCATTTTAGTTGGTCCATTAGATCAATTGACCTTTCTATTGTGGAGTTAAACTCTGAATAAACATTCTGATACTTTGAAATAACTTCTCTAATTTCAGCCTCAAACTGGTCCATGGGTGAAAAAATATTTTTATGGGAAAGTATGTAGAATTTAGCTCCAAAGCATGACCCACAGCCAATAGTCTTTTGGTTCAAGATGATCTTTAGGGCCAAGTTGTAGTTTTATGGCAATATTGGGGCTTGAAATATTTTTGTAAAAATTTTAACTTTTCCACGACCCCATAATGTGTGATGAGATTCTTAAAAACTATATTTATGATGGTAAGATGTATGCAGAGTTGAATGAGCTATTTGGAAAGGTTTTTATTGAGGAATGTTACGCTGGAATGGAGCTGAGGATGAATCAGACGCCAATAAAGTTGTCAATTACTGTTTTGAACCCTCAAGGCGTTATCGGTGAGAACAAATTCAAACTTAGACAGCTTCAAAACATGGTTGCACAGAGGCTTGCAGTGCCAACCAACAATGTAGACATTGTGTTTGAGAAGATTAACGAGAGGGGTCTTGAGCCAGCTGTGCATGCAGAGCAGTTAAGACAGGCTTTTTTAACAAACAAACCATACAAGAGGGTTATTAATTCTATTATTAGAAATGTACGAACAGCAGGAGGCCAGGGTGTTATGGTGAGGGTTTCAGGAAAATTGAAGGGCCAAAGAGCTCGTTCTATCAAGTTTTTTGACGGATTATTGATTCAGTCTGGAGCACCAGCCAAACAGTACATTAAAAAAACCATTGCTGAGGCCAAGTGTAAGCAGGGGGTTATTGGAATTCAGGTGTCGGTAATGCTTCCATACGATGCAGATGGAAATAAAGGCCCAAGTTCTTTGCTTCCAGATAAAATTACTGTTTTGCCTCCCAAAGCATATTAAATAAACTGGTTTTAAGGATTTTAATGGTTTTCATTGCCCTGGAAGTATTTTTGGGCTATTTGGCAGGAATACGGTCAAAAACAAGTGTTTGAGTTTATTATTTAAAGAAGATTATCAAAACCGAGGTATATCCTCAAAATAATTTGCTGAATTTATTATTGCTATATTCATACACTTTCCTACTGTCTGACCGTTGAGCTACTAAAGAATTCACGTAGAATCTGCAAAACTTCTCTCTTTGTCTCTCCAGAGCCTTCCAAATAAACAAAGCCATTCATGGCAAGGGCGATCTTAAAATCGTAAGGAGTATGCTCTAGTAGGTCACTGAAATACAGAAGGCGTACTTTCCAGGGTTCCAGCTGAAATGCCTCATCAATCTTCCCCAATCCTTCTGCCTTACAGCATAATAGAGGTTCCCCATTCTCGTTGTTCTCCGATAAATTAACTACCTGTGCAATCACCAAATCACCTCTCATCAACTCCGGTTTGTTTCGTTTGGTTGCATTTAAGAAGCTAAGTGATGGAAGGACTCCAGTAAATCCATGCAGATCAACTTTGTAATAATCTGGATTTACATAAAAAATACGCCCGACCACGATGTCAAACTTTCTAGGTGAATATAGGCATGTTTTACTTTTTATGAAGTAAAGATTTTCTATCTTGCATAGTTGTCCAGCAATACTTGCCCTACTCTCATAAATTCCAAAGCATTTCCTTCCTTCTTCAAAGATAAAATCTCCAGGACGAACATTTCTAACGAAAATCATGGTAAGGGGTCATGAGGCCATAAGAATAACTTGTCAAATCTATTGATTGCTTCACATCTGTTCGAGTGCATATATATATTATTGGGGAATTCATGTGATTTACTACTTATCTAATTTGATTGTGGGATAATTCTATAGAGAGCTAACCACATGAAGAGAAGAAGATTTTAGAACTTTTTACTTAAAATTTTCAAAACTCCCTCAAAATGAATATCAAATGGAAAGTAAAATTAAAAGATAGAATTCTGGCAGTCTTTGTCAACAGATCTATTTATGTTGGGATTGGCAAGAACTTTATTAATCTATCGCATGGAAGAGTCCTGGCTACTTTCGAAAAATCAGTTCGATCAATTTCTGGGTCTGAAGAGTTTGTTGGCTGTGCCAGTTATGATGGAAAGGCCATGATTTTTAGAAGAGGGGACTGTACTTGTGAAAGGAAGAGTATGTTGGAAGCCAGTATCGATTCCTGTGATGGCAAGTTCGAGATAAAAAAAGATGCATGCAAAACATTAGATGAGTATCTGGATATCGTTGAGGGTCCAGAGACCGAAATAAAAAATATTGCATTTTTTGAAAATCTCATTTCATTGAGTACAAGGGGCAAGACAGTTTGGATCCTGGAAAATACACTGTCAGGAATTGAAATATCAAAGATACTAAATGATCACACACAAGATGTGAAGGGTAGCTTATTTGAAAGGATAGAGCCAAAGACTTCTTCTGAAGTGACCGATTTTAGCAAGGGTAATTGCAAACTATATACCTGGTCATATGACCACACAATAAATATTTATGAGTATTCATCTATTGATGGTGGTGAGTTTGAAATAGTACAGGTTATAGATTGTGGCGATATTGTTTGGAATGTGGTATTTTTTGATAAAAGAATGGTTGCATCGCTACAAAATGGTAAAATCATGGTATTTGACAGGAACTGTGGCATATGGACAAAAGACAAGGAATTACAATACTCTGTAACGCCGATTGTTGCTATTTGTCATGTTAAAGAGAAGAACTGGATGGCCATTTGTTGTAATAGGAACTGTGTTGTTCTATTAAACTCTAAATTTGACACAGTAGCAGAATTTGGCAATATTTGTGAGGGTGAAATAACATGTATAACCAGTGAAGAGTGTAGATTGTATTGTGGTTGTGATGATGGGACACTTTGCTGTATTAAGGTCTAGTCAGAAAACAGATACCTTGGGATTATGGAATGGAAAGTATTGACAAATAAATTTACAGGATATGCAGTACTTAACCATCTATAGTGACTTGGCCAAACCTCTTGAATAATCAATTGCCAATATGTAGAAGCTAGTTACTACCATGGATTACTTCATAAATCACTGAGGAATATCAAGTCCTCTAATCAGACTATAAGCCAGTATTGTAATCACACAGATTTGGTTTCAAAAAGGTGTTATTGCTAGATGACGTAAAACAATTGTTGATTGTTTGTGATTTTTAATAGGCACAATGATGAGCGGGCCAATGAATAGAAACCCTTACTCGATTATGTAGTAAGCCATTAACGTTACCATGATCAAACTATAGATTGTGGAGTGTCTTCTTGGTTATTTCCAACAAATTAATTCTTGAGAAGGTGGTGGAATACAAGAAACTTTACTATTTAAATAAAATACATTGTCTCGACAGAGCTGAACCTTTTTTTCTATTGAAATATTTTTGAAAAATTTACCCCATGTCAAACTCAGAATCCTACACAAGGACAGAAAGAAAGACAACCATCCTGAGAATAAGCAAGACGCCAAGCAGCACCACAATTCTCGACTTGGCTAAGGAATTGGAGTATGTGAAGGAACATGTAGTCCTAATCAAAAGGTTCAGCCCAAGGAATTTTGACACTGTGAATTTCTTTGTTGAATTCTCGTCGGCAGAGACATGTGAGGATGCAAAGTCGAGTATTGAAAAGAAGGGTGGATTGGCATTGAAGGGAGAGAAATTCCTTCCCTTTTTCGCCTCATCAGATTCGTTACAGGGAATGAAGAGTGTTATTTCAGAGAATAAGCTTTATGTTCAATATTCTCCAGGAACAGACCATGATGAGCTCTGTAAGCTATTTGAGGGAATGAAGATTGTTGAGCCAAAGGATAAGCAGAACTTCATGTTTGTAGTGTGCAACGATCAGAAGGAACAAGCAGCATTGAAGGAGAAGTGTGATCAAAAGCTTGTTTCTGGAAAGCCAATTCATGTCAACTATGCAATTAACAAGGTAAGGCCAAAGAGACGCGGACACAGCATTGAATAAATTCACTTAGTAAAGTCTATTTAATGAGTTTTTTAGAGTACTTGTTTACTAGTCTATGAACATAGACCAACTTAAAATTGATGATATTCTATATCTGTGTTTCTTAATGAACATTAATGTTTTAGTTATCTCTGTGATTAAACACAAATAGGAATTCGCCTGAGAATAATTTACTGAGTGTAGCCACAGTAGTTTTTTAAACCCCAGCAAAATGTCAGTATTCCAAAAATTGCTTTTTATTCAATCCAGCACCAAAAAGGACTTGAAATTGTCCACAACAGCAATAAAAGTTCTGCCAAATGTTTTCTCAATCAATCCTCTTCAAACACATTTGTATTCATTTGGAAATACAATTGAAATATTTACCACTTCACCAGTCAATCGGATTTCAGAAGTAGATTACAAGAGGAACATCACTCAGATGATTTTGATGAACCGTGGGCTGTTTATATTGAATGCTAACGAGATAATTTCACATTTTGACGATAGTTTCAATATTAAGCAGGGAAACTATGAAACATCTAGATTGATCAGATTTGATCACTGGGAGGTTGATGGGAAAAACAATTCAGGTACTGATTCAGGAAACTTGCAAAACAACACCATTTACAAAAGCATACCTATGATAGGTGTTCAGAGTTCATCGGCACTAAGTATTCTTGATTGTAATCTACAATCCCTACAATCTATTCCTGGCCAATGTTCATTTAATATCTTGGACACACTAATAGTAGGGGAGTTCAACAAATGTGTGCTGTATCGATATTCAAGTACAGATCCTCTAGCCAATTCAACTCACAATCGTAATTCTGGTACGAAGGCTTTCATGAAATTATTTGATATTGGATTTCCAGGAAATCTCACTTGTGTGGCAGTAGTAGATCCACTGTTTTCTAAAATATATGCAGCTGTGGACAAAATTCTGTATGGATTTGATCTTTCAGGAAAGGAACTTACAAAAATGGAATTCCACACTCAGCCAATACGTCAAATATTGCTCGACTTCACAGGCAGCCACATTTATACGACAGATGGAGTTAACATTGCAGTTTGGGATTCCAAATCTGGCTTACTAATTGAATTTATAACGGTTGAGGATGGGGTTGAGGCTATGGATATTATTGTTTCCATAAATAGGACTTATGGTAGTATACCAATAAAAATAAACTAAATTTTATACATTCTGAGGCATAAACATATTTATTAACTAAATGATCACTTCATCAGCAAAATTTGCACTTTCTCTTTTTCTTAATTATTACATTTTCTGGAGTTTCCTTATCAATCCCATATAGACACTTGGATAGCTTATCAAACATCTCTATAATATTTTGGCCTGTCAAAGCACTAGTAAGACAATAGTCCCAAATCTCCTTGTTTTGGATATTTATTAACTCTCCATCACACATAATATTAGTGAGAGAAGTTGCAGACTCGTTTCTACTGAGCTCGAATGGTTCCACTACAGTTTTCTTTGATACTTGAACTTCTTTATCCTCCACCTCCCTTTCAAGGAACATTCTATTTAGTTTAACTGCAATATTTCTGATTAAAATTTCCTCTTTTCTTTGTCTTTTGGCAGTTATCAAATCTGCCTTATTGCCAATAATCACTGCATGTCTTATACTCACCTTTTCTCGCATCAGCTCTGAAATTCTATTTTCCACATACTCGAGTGTGCGATGATCAGTGACATCATAGACAAACAGAAATGCATCTGCGCCCCTATAGTATGATTTGACTATCGAATTGAATCTCTCTTGGCCTGCTGTATCCCAAATCTGTAAATGGATAGGCATATCAGTCAAATCCTCAGCACAGCCACCGTTGCCATTTCCACATTCTTTTATATTTACCACCTTGTTTATATTGTCTATTCCCACTGTATTTGCCATGTTCTCACTGAATTCGTTTTTGATGTATTTTAGCAGGATGCTAGACTTTCCCACATTTGAACCCCCTAAGGTGATAATTTTAAAAGTGGGAATGTCTCTTTTAGAATTCATGAAAGGAAGGGTCAGCTAAAAAACAAAAAGAATGATTTCTTGTGCCAGTTGGACATCAGATAAGCTACAACATCTTACTTCACCATCAATTAACAATGAATATCCCTAATGCATCCATCAATATGATGTCGATGGTTATTTATTATTTAATCAAGCCAATGACAAATGATTTTGTTGAAAAATACTAAAATCCATATCAATATAAAGTACGTAATTTATTCTTTAAACGAGAACGTCTTTGGCAACGCCTCAAGTGTAGATCCAAATGATTCTGAAATCTGGTTCAGATTCTGAAATTCAAAATCATTCACAATGTGTAGTGCAACACCCCTTCTACCATATCTACCGGACCTACCCACCCTGTGAATGAAATCTTCTTTGGAATCAATTGGTGGCACATCCAAACAAATCACCACCGACAGGCCTTGAATATCAACTCCTCTCTTACACAAATCTGATGTAACAAGTATTCGCTTCTTACCTGTTTTGAAGTTACTCAGAACTGCCTCCCTCTTTTCCTGTGATAGCTCCGATGAAATCAATGTACAGGAATATTTGTTCTGGTCCAAAACTGAATACACATCCTGAGCATCTCCCTTCCTTCTAATAAAAACCATAATCTGACAGAGTGACTGTCCTGCCAAGATATGCATCAGAGTATGAACTTTGTAGATCAACTCTTGTCTCTTCTTTTCGATTGAAAACTTCCCCCCAAACTGATTCCCAATATTAACGTAATACTGCTTGATTCCCTGAAGAGTGTACTCATCATTTCTCAGATCAATCTCCACAGGATTCTCTACTATGTTCGATATTGTCTTCAACTCCTCTGATGAATATGTTGCTGAAAAAAACAATATTTGCAATGTATCTGCATTTAAATAATCATAGATCGATCTCACTTGCAAGATAAATCCCTCCTTACACATCTCATCTGCCTCATCCAATACAAGTATTCTTATAAATTCTGCTTTAATCATCTTGTCTTCTAACAAATCACAAATTCGTCCCGGTGTACCAACAATTATATGATTTGGCCTTTCATTTAACAATTTCACATCATCACTCCTATTACGTCCACCCGTCAGCAGGATCGTATTCACATTCATGTACTTTCCAATACTCTCATAGTTATGGTGTATTTGCTTTGCAATTTCTCTCGTCGATACAATCACAAGACATTGGGTCTCTGCCATTTGATCATCTATCCTCTCGAGAGTACCAACAACAAATGCTCCTGTTTTACCCGTTCCTGACTGTGCTTGAGCTCTAATGTTCGACCCACTTGCGATACACGGTACCGCCTTCTTCTGAATGAAGGAGGGCGTCTCAAATCCCATAGCATAGATCCCTTTAAGTAGATTCTGCTTCAAGTTGAATTCTTCCCACTTTGTATCTGAATCTACTCTGCCAATCTGTTCATTGTTGTCATCTCCTTCAAAAACTACTTTTCTAACATTTTCATTTTCCATTTGGGGTTAAAATTTTTGAAAAATTATTAAGAAAGTAAAAGTTTGTATATGAAGATATGAAACTGGAGAATAAAAATTTATCAAGAAGTTAAGCTACATGTGTCCTGTCATTTTTCAAATAAGCTGTGAATTTAGTACTTAAATCACTTTAATGCATTGTGGCTCTTCAAAATGTGATCCCAATGCTTTTACCTCTATAGCATATTCCCATCGTCATAGACGTCTTGTCATGTTCATTTTAGCCTGGAAACTATCTGAAGATCTTTTTTATACTGTTTTTACATTTTTCAACAAATACTCCTTCTTTCCACCTCCAAACTGATGTCACTAACAGAGAAAAAAGAAAGGATCATCAAAAGACTAAGGACTTCTGTTGAATCCACAAACACATTGGTGGAAGAAATAAATGTAAGTTTAGAGAATATTATTGAGAACAACAAAAAGCTAGTTATCGCTGCAGAAATATTTGAAGTTTGGGTGAATAAGACTTCAAAATAAAATGCTGAAGTATACCAAATATTTGAAGAAGCAGAATTAATTCACAAATAAACATTTTGCGTATATCTGATTTTACATGTTTTATAAGGGCTGGTTGTAACTGGTGGTATTGCAAATGTACTTATGTTTGTATTGTTGTCAAACTATATTTTTGTAACCAAACTACATATGTAGTCTATCAGAAGTCACTGATTATCTACAGTAAATCATCCTCCATGGATATATTGGTGCTTTCAAATGCAGATTTTGGAAGATGTTTCTCTACAGAGTGGAAATGAAAAGTTTAAGGTTTTAGGGATCAAAAACTGTTCCCATTTCCAATGGAAATACATAAAACGCTGTTTCATATTATTTTCATGAAGAAAACAGTAAAGGTTTGTACTGTTATGAAGTCCTTAGGAAGTGCGTATGTCAATCTGCTGAAAACGAGTATCGGAAGTGGGGTTCTCAATTTTCCATTCCTCTTTAAAACATATGGAGTAGCAGTCACCGTATTGCTAACCATAATGAGTGGGTTTTTTGCAGCAACCGGACTACTTTTGCTCTGTATATGTTCCCAGGACATCGGTAGAACTGCTGATTTGAGCAAGCTTGCAACTCTCGCCGTCCCATATACTAGGTTCTTTGTTGACTTCTCGGTCTTTGTAAAGTGCTTTGGAGTTTCCACATCCTATATGATTATTACAAAGCAGTTGCTGCCTAGTTTTATAGAAACAGTACTGGGAAAAAAGACATTTCTGTCCAATCCAGTGTTCTGTCTACTCATGTTCCTCTGTATAATTGGGCCTTTCTGCTATCTGGAAAAAATGGACAAACTAAAGTATACCTCATTTCTCGGATTGGTTTCGATCTTGTTTGTGGTTGTCGCATCAGTGTGGAGGCTGCTATATGGAAAGAATGATATGGTAAAAATAGAGTATCTTGCCACGCCAATTTCCATTTTCTGGTTGAGTGGCTTCGGGAAATTCGTTTTTAGCTTTACATGCCATCAGAATATTTTTGCAATCTATTCCGAATTGGAAGACAACTCACTGCCCCGAATGAAGAAGCTCATCTATATGATAGCCTGCTCATGCTTTGCACTGTATATGTCATTTGGAATATCGAATTATCTGATCTATGGAGAGAATGTCTCTGACAATGTTTTAAGCAGCTATCCAGAAGATATCTTAACAACAGTGGTCCATGGGCTCTATGTTATCGTAATGGGTGTTTCATATCCCCTTCAGCTTGGCCCAGGTAAAACATACTTCATGAATATGGTAAATATTACTCCCAAAAATACCGGTTATAGATTTTTCAACTTTCTACTGACATCTATACTCATACTAGCCACATATTTAATTGCAGTGTCCGATGTTGGACTAAGCTTGGTCTACTCAATTGTGGGAGCCACTGCCTCAACCTTCATGTGCTTGGTCTTGCCAGCCCTATACTACTTCAACTTGGATGTAGAGCGAACTATACCACTTACTATCACTGCATATTGTGCGTTCTTGTTTGGAATATTTGTGTTTACAACAACACTTATTAGCATATTGTTGGATATCCACAAATGATCAATCATCAATAAATTAATTTATCATAACTTATTTACTGTCTGTAGTAATCACTATCTCTATGCCTACATAAGATTAACAATTTACAGAAAAGTATCAACCTCATTTAGAAAACTGAAACCAAAAAGTATTTATTAAAGATGACTAGAGTTCCATTTCTATCAAATGATTTAATTAGATCACTTATTGGTTATATCGTATTTACTGGTTAAATATTCCAGTGCATTATCCAAATCTCCTTCGCTCCGAGTAAGTGCCTCGAAATTCTCTTGGATATTAGTAAATCCTAACTCAACCAATTCTTTATTTTGATTTCGATAGTCAATTAGTGGATTCACTTTATTTTTTCCCGGAATCGATGTTATTGTATTGGATGTAATAAACTCCCTGGTTTTGAAGCTATTCTTTGGCTTCAGCATGTTTCTTAGCGGATCATCAACATCCTTTAGCATACTACTCATCATATTCATCCCTCCAGGCATATTCTCTAGTTTGGCCATGGCTAAGTCTACATTTCTTAGCTGCGTATTGACATAGTCTCCATCCTGGGCCATCCTTTCCAGCTCTTCTTCTAGTCCGCCAGAATTAACAATCTGATTTATTGTATCGTTGTCCCCGATAATATCCTTCAGCATGGAGGGATTCTTCAGCATACTCTTCATAAATGGATTCTTCATCAGATCCGATATCCCACTCTGCTTGGCCTGCCCTGTTATTCTATTTATTTTCTTAACAAATATCTTACAGCCATTCTCTATTCCAAAACTGTTCAGAGTTTTGTGCTTCAAGTTTATATTTCTATCCTTAAAGGTGATGATTTGGTCTGAGGCCGGAATGCTGAACTTCTCCTCTATTATTTTCTTTAACTCCTCTATATTTGCACATAGACTAATATTTATTATTTTCTGACATGCCATATGCTGAATAATAATTTTTGCATCCATGGGTTAAGGATCCTATTTTCAATAAATGTAAAAAAGGAGAAATAAATATAATTGGTAGCAAGTTTGATAAATAAATAGCGAATTATTTGTTTGGAAACAAACAATCTGCATTATATTCTAAGGTATTTTTTGTAATCCATGGACAGTAGAATTTATAAAATCCTAGATCTGCAATCTTCAATGCTATGGCATGTAAAGGATGATACACAACCATTTGCATATGGTTTATTACCCATTCACAATTATTTTCTAATTTCACCTCATTTATGATATCCTCGCTGTCAGATACTTACTGTGAGATGTTAAATACGAAACATTTTGTTTTGTTTCGAATTAAATATTTGGATTATCTTTGTTTAGATGCCATGAAAACTTCAGATCTAGATAAAAAGCTACCTGAGGATAAGTTAGAGAAGCCATTACCAACATTAACTGTAAAGGATCGAATTCATCTGTTGCAGGGGAGAAAAGATGATGCTCCGACGAGTGAAAGAATACTCAGTTCAGTCAGAAAAATTGAAAACAACAAGTCTGAACAACACACTACTGCTGACAACTCAGTGGTTAGTAGCATAGTAAAAAAAATAGAATCTACCCAAAGTAGTGAGAAATCTTCATCATCAGCATCATTTGAAAACAATAATACAAATGATCTATCCTCGGTCCATACCTATCCTCATTCTACCTGCACATACGCAAATCAAATCAAAAGTAACTCTATTGCAAGTCAATCACCTGATGGTAATATCTCTGATGCATCGTTAACCAATTCAACAAATACCCATTCTATGCAGAGTGCAAACACTGACCAACACAACTCTACAGCCATCTCTATGGCACATTCAACTTCAAAAAGAATAGCCGAGTTGGCCGATTCTATTTCCAGCATTCTTACACCTGAACATTTGTTAAATGCAAAATATATTGATCAGAATTTCCTGATGCAAAAGGAGTTATTTAAAGAGGAAGAAAAGAAGCGTGGACGGTCTGCAAAATACACAAAAAAGACAAAGAACAACAAAACTTCGGATTGAAAGCAATTGCTATCAAGATGCATTCTTCACAATATTTAAACCTGTTATATTCAGCCTAGTTAATTTAATAAATATTGTCTCATTCAAAAATTTCCCACTTTTCCAGTGAACTCTCGAAAGCACCTATGTCTCCGTCATAATTCTGTCTCATCTTCTCAATATAGATCTTTCTGTCTTCCAACAGTTTTATCAACGATCCAATTATCTCTTTATATACGCCCACCTTACATTGAACTCGTAATTCATTACAGACTACATGGGACAACTCTGGGAATCCTATAGAATTTCCTTGGAATGAGCACTGTAGCTTGATCAAGCCCATGCATTCCCTAATGATGAAGAGTTGCAACTCCCCATTTTTCAAATCATCAGAGCTTAGCCGAATATCATCATAGGAATAGCTCTTCGAACCACCAGCAACTTTCGTCTGGATTGCAAGTGACATTAATTTGGTTAAATAGTATGAGACTGGTACAAACAAACGAGTTCTGGAGATACTTCTAAGTATTCTTAACAGAAATACACTGTTTTTATATATGCCATTAGTATTTGCACTGAACTCCCTCTCAACGAAGTCCAAAAGAATTTTAAAGAATCTTGTCAGTTCCTCCTGGTTCTTTATGGACTTTGACAGAACTTCCACATAAAATATGACTTTAGATCTTTCAAAGTCGGGAAGATTCAACAATTCTTGCAAATCTGCTAAGTCTTTTGGAAATGATCTTCCATTATTCAAATACTCTGTGAGTTTTTCTGGGTTGTCCAAGTGGTCATAGACAATGCTTAAGGAGGAAGCCATCATGAGGGGCAAAAAATAATAAAACACGATATTTTATAAATACAAGAATATTGATGGTAGCATAAGCATATCACTATCAATAGCCTCCTTATATTCATCAAACATAGCATGAAGCACACTACTATCAATAGCCTCCTTATATTCATCAAACATAGCATATTCCATTTATTCATCATCTGAGCTATCGAACTTATTAAACTCCTCATCTTCAATCTTTTTACATACTCGTATAAACTCATCCCGAGCTAGCATTTCTTTGTTCTCGTCATAGTTTTCCAGGCAGTCTTCGCTGAGGAATTGAGAAACATTTGATACATATTCCAGGCGAGTTGAAAGCTCAAGCTCAATTTTGAACGACCTTAATAAGTTACCGAGAGAATTGGTAAAGTGGGAAGTATCATTAGTAGAAGATTCTTTCTTCTTATAGGCATTTTCCAAGATAGTATCGGTACTCATATTTGGTTTATTGTCTTGATTTTCCCCAGAATTGGAAAATAACATTCTGTCTCGTTTATAGCATCGCTCCTTCATAAATGTAATTGTCTTCTGTATTTCCATTGATATGTCGTTCACAGTTTCCAAGCCAACATCCTTTACCATCTGAGGGCTATAAAAAGTGACAAAATATTCTCATTGTTGTTGGTTCCTTTATTAAATAATATCTGTTCATGGACCAAGTATCATATTGCAGTGAGTATCTAACAGCCGAAACTCTTTCTCAGTCTAATATTCACTAGAATCTGTACCCCCATCTATGCGCAAAGTCATTTATGAATTCGGTCAATGCGATCCAAAGCGTTGTTCCGGCCACAGGATGGTCAAGTACAACAAAATTCAGTCACTCAATCTGAAGAGTCGGTTCAATGGAATCGTTCTAGCCCCAAATGCAACTCAATCTATTTCTCCTGCTGACAGAGAACTTATGGAAAGACGGGGAATTGGATTGATAGATTGTTCTTGGAACCAGATAGATTCGTTCGATTTTAGAAAAGTAAATATTAGTTCTAAAAACGGTCGGCTGTTGCCATTTTTGGTGGCTGCAAATACAATCAACTATGGGAAACCATACAAACTAAACTGTGTTGAGGCACTTAGTGCTGCGCTATATATAGTGGGAGAGAAAGAAGAGGCTGTAGGTGTATTTGAAGGATTTTCCTATGGTGATGAGTTTTTGAAACTAAATAAGGATTTGCTGGAGATGTACTCACAATGTGCCAATTCGTTAGAGGTTGTAAAACAGCAAAATGAGTATTTGGAAAAGAATAGACGAAAATAGAACAGATTATTAAATTTTATGAAAAATTACAAGACTCAATATGAGCAACTACAATAGTGTATTTGGCTGTGGATTTATTCCTCTAGTTCGCATAGTAGTATACTTTGTTGTAGATTTATTCCTCTAGTTCGTGTATAGCTTTGATCACATTTGGGTCTCCAAAAAAATTCATAGTAAAAGTATGGCAAATTAATTTATTTGTAGTATTACACCCATTCACAGTTCCTGTTTTTCAATAAATAACATCTGTGCCACACGCATAAACTGCTCCACCACAAATGGCTCCTTTCCTGTATTGAATAAATTAATTTTTATTTCTTCTCTATCGGCTACATATGAGGCCTTTACACAGATTCCATTTTTGATACTTAGGCCAGATCTGGAAAAAATAATAGCAAGTAGGCTGGGATCCAAAAACACTAACAGCCCAGTGCTGATTTGAGCACCACACCCAGGCTCTACAACTACAGAATCAATGCTACACAAATCATATCCAGCAGCACCTTCTGAATGTCTCTGTGGTATGACTGCAAAAGGAGATATCTTGGTAAATCTGACTGAATTCATCAAAGGGGATCAGAAAACCAAAAAATTTACAAGAAGGCAATGAAAATTCACAAGGGAAACCCTACGGCATTTGTAGCCATGGATTTTGGAAGAACATGCATATTCATAGCTAATATGGTGCATAAGCTATCAAGGATTTTTGAAATGATTTACCCATCATGCCAGATAGTAAAATGGACAACTCCAGCAATAAGTATGACGAGTTTGAAAGAGAGTTTGTGCATGAGTTTTACAGTAAAAAGTCTGGAGTATTTTCAGACTCAAGGGTGAAGCCATGGCCATTCATTATTGAGTTTTTTCGAAAGTATTATTCTGTGGGAGATTTTATTCTGGATGCTGGGTGTGGAAACGGTCGACAGTTTGAAGTGAATGAATATATTAAAAGCAGTCATGTTTCTTTGAGCATTGTCGGCCTGGATTATAGCTTTGAACTGTTGAAAGAGTCACTTCGGAAGAGTTCTCCATCGAGAAGCATCTCTCTTGTTCGTGGAACAGTTCATAGATTGCCATTTAGAAGTGATTCATTCGACATTGTTCTAAGTATTGCAGTTATCCATCACCTGTCGACTCATTCAAGAAGAGTTGAGGCAATGATAGAGATGAAAAGAGTAATGAGAGTCGGTGGAATAGGACTTATCTATGCATGGCACAAGTGTGCATCCATAAAGAAGAAATTTAAATCCCTTGAGAGGCAGGAAATCAATTCTTTGATAAGTGAACATGCTGGCAAAAGAGTTGAATGGAATCCTCAGATGGTAGAAATAAGTCCAGATATGGATTCTCCAAGGGTCGAGGTTAAGGATGAAGTGCCAAACGGTGGAGATTACTTAGTTTCGTGGAAAGGAGAAGATGATTTGCTTAGATATTATTACTTGTTTGATGAAGATGGCCTAAGATCCCTGTGTGAGGAGGCAGGATTTGCAGTAGAGTGTGTTTCAAGAGAAGAACAAAGTGTTTATGCCATAATAAGAAGGAATGAGTGATATAGACAGACGATATATTAAATGGTTTACAAAACAGTATTGTATATTATACTTAAAGCACTGATTATAGTTCTCAAGTTTGATATTCTAAGAAAAAGTAATCTATGTTACATTATTAAAATGCAATTAATTTTAGTAGAGTAATGAATTTGTTATCCATCACAAATAAAGATAAACATTAAAACACCTTGTTTTGATACAAAGTCTTTTATGACAATCCTTGGAGAAATCTATGCTTTAATAATGAATTTATTGATAGTCTGCCTTTCTGTCTTTGGTCTCACTAAAAAATGCTGAGAATAAGCACACAAATACCATCAAGCTACCAATGTACCATAGGAAGGCAACATTTCCCTTGGATGTTTCTTCAATCGGCACCAACGACGATAATATTCCACCAATCCAATTTGCAGATGTTCCAATAAGAGCTCCTTCTTGAATTACTTCAATTGGAAATATGTCACCAATGAGTACAAATGGAATGTTTCCCAGTCCCATGTTAAATCCAAAGATAAAAAGGTAGGAAGTGATGGCATTATTGATTTCATAATAGTATGAAATATTTGCTAAAATACAGATGAATGCTGAAAAGAGAATTAGCTTTTTCCGTCCTATTACTTGTATATATCCACCCAGGAGTGTCACAAACATGCCCCAGAAGTAGAGCATATTAAAGTTATAGATTTTACCCTGCACACCAAATATATTTGTAAAATGGAAAATTAGATAGTTGGCTCCACTAATATGCTGGGCGAAATGGGCAGCCACCATAAGAACTATACTCAGTTTTCCGTTTTCAAGTATGGATCTCCAGGATTCCAAATTAAAAAACTTATTCCTCACAGTCTGTCTATGTTTTTGGGCATACCTTCTGAAGTATATGAAGAGGAAGCTCTCAACTATAGAAATACAGAATATCACCATGTTAAATAGGAAAATGTCTCTCTCCAAATATTGGAGGGTATTTCCAAATATAAGACCACCCACAATTCCAACACCCCCAATACATCCAAGTAGAGATGGAACAAACTTGCTTGGTGATACTATAGAGATATAACAAGGTACGGTATTCATAACAGCACCGATAGAAACTCCAGCAACCCCATATGTAAGGAGAATTATCTTGTCGTGCCCAACATACTTTGAACCTTCTCCTTGAAAGATTAGGCTGATTCCACTTGAAATTGAGAAGAGTACTGAGCAAAGGAACAACTGTGTTGATGGATTTAATTTCAAAAATGAGCAGAGAATATTTCCCACAGCAGCATAGCCAAATATGTGAATGCATATGGACTTTATCAACTCTGGACCGTATATACCTGAGGTAGAAAGATACACCCCATAAAGAAATATCATAACTAGTGAATTGACACCAGCCATCAAGGACTTCCTCTTGCTTGGCTTGATTTCTGCATCATTTACATGGAATTTGTCTAAGATACCAGTCAAGTGGTCTTTCGTACCCATCCCATCGCCAGCCGAAGAATGTTCTGTGACTACCATGAGGGTTAAAAATAATTTACAAAAATCTGGAGGGAAATTAGGTGAATTGGCAAGGCTCAGATGAAATCGATTGTGTTGGATGATAAGGATTCATAAAGCAATAAACTTTCGTTTACTATGTATTTTTACGCCATGCATATTTCTAGAAATACCAATCCATTTATAAGTTCTGATAACAGTTAGAGTAAAGCAAATAAAGATATTTATAATAAGTTTTTACTTATGGAAGTTGATAGCAGGAATGTTAAAATTATTCTTTCTGTCAATTACAATATTTTGAAATATAGTTTTTTAAGCAAATCTCCAAGTGGTCAATTCCCAAATACTTTTCATCAGATAAATTTGCCAGGTAATTATTTCTACACGAATATGATCTATCTATATTGACAAAATATATCCTTTTCTTGGAATGATCAATATTGATTTTTTTGGAATACAAAAATATCCCTGAGATGTCCAAAGCTACAGCTTCTCGTGCAGATGAACTCTTAATAACATTCCTGGTGTTGCAATAACTTCTCAGCATCTCCAAGCCTTTTCCACCATCACTATAAATTTCACAATCGAGATTATATTTACTAACTTTATTCAATACACCAAGCAAAAAGACCAACTTCTCCCAATTAAGAGCATAGCTGCATATATTATATTTGACACGATTGTCATTAGGAGTTATATTTTCTTCGTTGTCTGGAAATTCTTTGGTGCATGATGGCCTATAAATAAAACTGTCGATTTCTATACAAAATATTAGTGGATACTTTGTAAACGAGTTGTTCAAATAGTCTTCGATCAATACAAGGCTATGGTTTATACTTGCCATGTTCTTGTTGGTTGTTGATTCAGCCATATCTACCTTGCCTCTTCTCTTTCCGATCTGATATTTTATATAGTCATGCTTTACTTTCTCTAAATTCTCCTTAAACAATTTCATTCTTTCAAATCTCTTTATCTTGTTGGTGTAAGACACTTTATTGATCCTCCCCATCTTGTAAAGCCAGTGGAGAGAATATAAGTTATATAGATTTATGGAGTTGTTTGGAGCAATGTCGGCGATGTTTAGAGTGTATATCAGATTAATAACTTGGAAGTTATACTTGGTAGCCAAGGCATAAATAAGCATATTGGAGTGGTTGATTAAGAAAGTCCTTAGCTCTGATGAGTTTCTTGTATTTTCTCCAGAGATTATTTGAATAAATTCATCAGACAGATAATTCATAGAACTTAAAGGGGTGAAGTAAAAATTAAACTATTGGTGAGATGGTTAGACAGAATAGTCAATGGTCTCTCTGGGTAACACTTGCTATTGCTGGAAGTTGGTGAAGCACCTGACAAAGCTAATGAACTCAAATCATAGATTCAGATCGTAGTAACTTCTCCAAGTGATTAATAGGATGGACTCAAATACATAGAAGACCAAATATGATCATTCTTAACCGATGGTGAGTTAAAAATAAATTTATTTACAAATATACAAAATATTTTTGTATTTTGTTGCCATGGAATATAATAAAGGCAGTGGGGATGCTATTGTAAAAGTGCCTAATACTACCAGGCCACATAGCAAGCAGTTAGATTGTCGAAGAGAAATTTTGAATCCAAGGAATGTGGTGTGTTTGTCTCAGATTGGTGAAGGAGCGTTTGGGGTGGTTTGGAAAATCGAAATAGATGGGCATAAATATGCAATGAAGATGGCCAAAAGGAGTATCAAAGGGAAAGCAGATGACAGATCTGGGAATATCCCAGATGACGGCAAGGGGACAAATACAGCCATAGCTTCCAACAACATTGTGGGTAATGGTGCCTATTTAATCAATGAAATTAATATTCTTTCCAGTCTAAACCATCCCCAAGTTCCTAAGATTATCCATTATGAGAGTAACTTCTTTGTAATGCCTCTGTATAGCACAGCCTTATTAAATATTCTCGAGCTGATGCCAGAGTATTTTACTAAGACCACGGTTAAGAATATAGGAATAAATCTACTAAATATCCTGAAGTATCTGCATGGAAGGAATCTTATTTACAGGGATATGAAGCCAGACAATATTATGATAGATGATAAGAATCAAATTATATTGATTGACTATGGAATGTGTTATGAATCAGTCAGGGAATATGCAAGTACTCACGGTGAGTATAACACTGGCCATACTAGTGACCATACTTCATTTGCTAGTAAGATATTGGGCACACCTAGATATTGCTCCATAAACACCCACTGTGGGCTGAAACAGACAAAAAGGGATGATCTGGAGTCCTTAGGATATGTGCTGGTGTATTTGTTGGAGAAGCAACTACCATGGACCCAAAACAACGAGCATATTAACTATTTAAAAAATATCAATAATTTGGATAATCTCGAAGGCAATAAAACCAAGATGATTTGGAGGAGGCAGGTTATGAATGCTTTGAGATATATCTGTATATTTGGATGTTGAAGAGGGTTAAAGTGCATTAAAAAGATGTACAACTGATAAATAAAGTTAAAATATGCTGTATATATTCTTATACTCTTAACATGTAATTGATTTATTTCCACACCCTGGTCGATGAAAGTATGGTATTAAGATATGTAAATACGTCATCGTTGTTGAAATTGTCTGGCGTCAAAAAATATTTTGTGGCCGTTTCTATTACGTCACCTACAAGTTCAGTTGAAATGAAGGATCAGAAATAATATTCTCAAATATTAGTGTGAAATGTTATTGTATATGGTTAATTCATTGTGTTTATTTAATATTCCCTGAAGGGGAAAAAATAGCACAATCCACATATTTAAGCTATTTAATCACTGACCTGTATGAGCCCATGTTATTTTTAATTCAATTAATTAACTGTTCCAGGTTTTTTCCTGAAGGTGTCTTAGACTCCAAGCCATTTGGTAGTCTAGACCATCGTAGAAGAGAAAGGAGATGTCGTGATGACGATCTTAACAGATGCATTTTTGAGGATAGGTGTGATTCTGGCGTGGAATGTGATTTCACGGAATCCTGTGACTTCTCAGAATTCTGTGATTTCTCATCTTCTTCGTCCTCATCATCTTGTTCCGACTCTTCGTCTTCAGAGTGTGAAGAGAAGAAAGAGTGTGTGAGGCCCTTACCTATATGTATCAATCCTTATGATCCTATCTTCTTGAGGATGATCTCGCAATTCAAGGTAACTGCAGTCGAATTGAACAAGATAAGAATCGGAACTATTAATGACTTG
>CAJPIZ010000511.1:0-23670 GCA_905368565.1 Medioppia subpectinata
CATAACAACTGATTTTTCATGAGCTCTCCCTTTATGTGTTTTTTCATATCATATATACCTGTGATTCCCATTCAATACATAAAGTCATACAAAAGAGTTATACAAGAATTGTATAAACAGATCGTCTCTCTCTCTCTCTCTCTCTCTCTCCTTCTCTCTATGTCTCTATCTCTCCCCTATTCACTCATATATTGGATGAGTTGTTTGAATCCAAAGCCATATTCAAGCGGTTTATTCATTCAAATTCTTAGTGAGTTTTTCTGCTCATTATGTCGAGGATAGCATTTGAGAACACATAACGGCATTGAGAGGCAACTCATTCATCGATTCATTCATTTAGTCCAATGGGTTCTCAAATTTATTTTACTTAATTTGATTCAATTAATTACTGATTTGCTTAACACTAAAGACTCGCAACACAACAGTTAACGATCTCTTCCGAAGTGTTTCATTGCTTTTTATGTTTCTTTGCCGTAAAATATTATATAAAACAATACAAACCATTCATTTATCACTAAAAATACATAAAGGCTTAACCGCTTGAAGACATTGTTTTTTGTATTCTTAATATATTCAGTATATTTTTGCATTAAACTTGTTTGATATAATAGTTTATTACTATTT
The DNA here is from genome assembly GCA_905368565.1 of Medioppia subpectinata. Classification (NCBI taxonomy): domain Eukaryota; kingdom Metazoa; phylum Arthropoda; class Arachnida; order Sarcoptiformes; family Oppiidae; genus Medioppia; species Medioppia subpectinata. The sequence continues at coordinate 625 of CAJPIZ010000511.1, forward strand.
TTAGTTAGTTTTAAAATAGTTTTAGATTATTGAATATTATATTTCAAGTCAAGTCATTAAAATATGTGATAAAAAATCCTAATCTTGTATTGATTTTAATTATTTATTTCTTTGCGACATATAATATATGTAAAAATAGGGAATAAATGATAAGCAAAGAAGTAAAACAAATACAAAAATATCGTAATATCTGAGACTTTTTTATTTTTGACTGAAGGGCAGCATTAATATCACAAAAAGACAAATCAAAAGTGATATAAAATTTATGGCAATATTTATTCATTTACAAGAACTCCCAATAGAGGAAGAGTTGGCAAAAAATGTCTTCTTCTTCCAACCATTTATTTATTCATTCAATTTTTTTGTTTTGTTTATACATTTGAATCAAACAATTGATTTATAAAACTTTAAAAAATCATACGATTCTGTAGTAAAAAATTGTATTGAATGAAATAAAGTATAGATCTTTTCATATGATTTTGAATTTCAATTTTTTTAACTTTGAGAAGAAAACAATTCAAATATTTCATTGAATGGATAAAACTTTCACATAATCTATACTTTTGCTTCGCTTTACTTTATTATACAAATAGTAAATAGAAATACAAAAAGATAATAATATTTTAAGCATTTTTGCAAAAATACAAAAATTATAATTTAAATAAATTTTAAGCACAATTGTATTGTGTTTGCGATGCCTTACAATGACATAAATTCTTTATATAATAATATTTCATTGAATATAAAATAAAAATTTATATAAAGTTATATAAATAAGATCTTCTCCCGGAGTTTGCTTTTCTCACTATTTTTTGAACTCAAAATTTAAGTAAAATTAAATTATAAAATGAAATATTGAGTGAATCTCTAAACTGTGAAAATAACTGAACATAAACTTAGAAATGAAAATAACTTTACAATCAAATCACATCAAATACTTTAAAACCCATACGACATATAAATATGTATTATTGCAACAATTTTAGTTGCAATAATACATATTTATATGTCGTATGGGTTTTAAAGTATTTGCTGTGTTTTGATTAGTAAATGGTGTGTTTGGTAGGAGTTATATAAGAGTCTCTCTCTCTCTCTCTCTCTCTCTCTCTCTCAAATGAAAATATACTTAAAGGGCTTTTATTAAGATGTTAATAATTTTTTATGATTTTTTTTAATAAACAGAGAATAATGTATATTAAATGCTATCATTTTACAAGAATTAAGTGTAATTTTTTCAAATTCCTGAAAATGAATGCCAAAAACCTATTCGTCGTCTAATATATTCTGTGCTATAATTTTTGATGATAAACAGACTTTAAGGGATGCCTTCAATAATATATTTCATAAATCATTATTCAATTTCATACTTCGTTTGACGATTGAAAATATGGTAAAGAAATTATTTTCTTTATTCAATACAAGGATTATATTTCTTTTTGTGAATTTAAGTAACGATTACTTTATATAAGAAAAAAGATTTTTAAAAGAATATATCGAAAGATCAAACTATCGATCGATTCAACGTGTGTTCACTTCATAAGACTTCCCATACTTTAAAATATTCAATTGATTTTTAACTCAAACCAAACTTTCTTCTAATACTCACATTTTGATGTGTAATGCGAGCAGAAATTGACTTCACTTTTAGGCAAACGAAAACAATGTGTGCCATAGAGTGAGAACTGGAGAGAGAGAGAGAGAGAGAGAGAGAGAGAATCGTGATTTAAATTTTTTCATAATGTTTGTTATGTCGGGAAAAATTGTTGCAATAATACATATTTATATGTCGTATGGGTTTTAAAGTATTTGCTGTGTTTTGATTAGTAAATGGTGTGTTTGGTAGGAGTTATATAAGAGTCTCTCTCTCTCTCTCTCTCTCTCTCTCTCTCTCTCTCTCTATGTTGTGACAAAACTATTGACTCTCAGTATTTTGAATTTGAATTTAAATATCTTATATTTTGAGCGTTTCTTTTCTGAAAACAAATACTGCAAAAAATGTTTTCTGTCTATTTTTTGTGCAATTTTTTTGAATAAAGTTATATTTTTTGATAGAATATTCTGTCGTGTCTTCTCATAAATAATTCATATTTTGATGAATATATCACTGAATTATTTATTTATATTTTAAAATTTCTAATTATTCTTTAAGCATATGCTTGCTATTCTCTGGCATTTTACAAGTGAATAATATGTCCGCAACATTTTGATTCATATTTTAATTTTTTGTATTAAAAACATTAAATCACAGCTCAATTGATATATAAAGTTATTGAACAAATATTTTTAAATATTTAAATTTGTTGTCTTTCCATTTCTCTCTCTCTCTCTCTTTCTCTCTCAGCCTATCTTTCTATCACTCGTTTCCCTTATCTCTAAATCCCAATCGGTTTCGTCGCTTCTTCTCTGGCCTTTTGTTCTCAACAAGAATTCGTATATATTTTGCATATTAAATATGCAAAATATATACGAATTCTTGTTGAGAACAAAAGGCCAGAGAAGAAGCGACGAAACCGATTGGGATTTAGAGATAAGGGAAACGAGTGATAGAAAGATAGGCTGAGAGAGAATGAGAGAGAATGAAAAGAGAGGAAGAAAAATAATTTTGTGCTTTTATTGTTGAAACATAAATCGATTTCATGTTATTTGAAATGATGATTGTTTTTGTTTTTTAATAATATTTTTTTAGATGTATTTTATGTAATAATAAAATCAAATATAAAATATAAAGAGAGGATTAAAGAATGGATTAAATTTGATAGTAGTTTTGTGTTATAATTACTTGTTAAATTAAATACGTTTTAATAATTTTAGATAACTTTTAAGCATGGTAGAATTAAATTATTAAATGTAATATTACATAACTATTAAGTAATTTTTATTGCAAATCAAGAAATTTATATTTTATCTAAATTTTATATTATATTTTTTGGTTAAATTATTCTCCAATAGAAAGCATAACATTAGAGGAAAACTATTATTTATGTATTTCTTGATACGACTGGAAATCCAAGAATAAAAGGCTTGATTTTGGATATTATTATGATTTGTATGATATTATGAAATGTTATTTTCGGTGGCGATCATCGATCCAAACCATTCAAAATGTTTTGTCGGTTTGCTTGAGATGATAGCGAAAAGATTTGTGATATATTTGTAGAAAATGTAATTTCTTACAAATAAATAGTTGCCTTGTATTGAGTCAAACAAAACGATGGCAAAAGTTTTGATCGGAAATAAATAAATGAAAGTTTTTTTTATAAATATTTTACCAAATATTGGATTTTCTTATTAAATATTATGAGAATATATTCTGAATATATATAAAAGAGATTAAAATATTAAAGTAATTTTGTCAATCATGCTTAACATGCGTTTAATAATTAATTACATTTTATCTGTTATAACAAATGGAAAAATTTACTGTCAGTTATTATAACAAATAGGAACATAATATAAATCGTTTAATTTACAATTATTGAAACTTTTAATTTTTTCCTAAATTTGTAAGTCGTTTTACGGTCTGTTAACTGATGACAAATGCTGTCTTCGGGACTTTTCTTTGTAAGTAATATTTCTTAGATTTCAAACAATGGTCTCATTATCTTATGTTTCATCCAATAGTAAAACACCAGAAAATATATACAAATATATTATACATAAGAAATATTAGGATAAGTTTTGCGAGCCATTAGTCATATGAAGATAATTTATAAATGACAAGAATTTAGTCGATATATAAATACGATTAATAAAAACAATTTTCCTGCCATTTCTTAACTTTAAAGGCGACGTCTATTCACTGTTTTTATTGTGTTTAGTCTTAGAATTCGTTATTAAGTGATTAATTGTTTTTAATTTTGAGATAAAATATAAAAGCAATTTATATTTTGGTTTTTCTTCACATATGAAATGCAATATATTTTCATAAAACTCTATTGTCTTCTCTATCACTATATAATCCTTGTATTATATTTAGCAAATTAAATGTTAATAACTTTGAAAATTAAAAAAGGATTTAAACATTCAGCAAAATGCCAGACAATTGACTACTGTTTACGACAGAAGCCCTGAAAAGAAACATTCATTCATTCATATATTTCTTAGATTTCAAACAATGGTCTCATTATCTTATGTTTCATCCAATAGTAAAACACCAGAAAATATATACAAATATACAATACATAAGAAATATTAGGATAAGTTTTGCGAGCCATTAGTCATATGAAGATAATTTATAAATGACAAGAATTTAGTCGATATATAAATACGATTAATAAAAACAATTTTCCTACCATTCCTTAACTTTAAAGGCGACGTCTATTCACTGTTTTTATTGTGTTTAGTCTTAGAATTCATTATTAAGTGATTAATTGTTTTTAATTTTGAGATAAAATATAAAAGCAATTTATATTTTGGTTTTTCTTCACATATGAAATGCAATATATTTTCATAAAACTCTATTGTCTTCTCTATCACTATATATAAGAAGACTAAAAATAAATTTTAGTATCCAATGGTATCCTAATTTGTTTGTAATGTTTGTTCTCCTCTTCCACATAATTAATTAATGTCCTGTACTTCTGATGTCTATTTTATGCCCTCTTTTTTCTTTTTGGCGATAATTAGTGACCAAATATATCAGAGTCGGAGTCGACGACAAAAACGAAACGATTCCTTACTTTGACAGAAACGATGAGAAAGAGGGAGACATCGATGCCATCACTGAACCCATCGTTACTACTCTACAAACCAAAGGCAATAACTGTAAGTCTATTACAAATAATTATTGATTTTACTCTTTTATTGTTGTTTTTTTTTGCTGAACTATTTTATGAGTTTTTAATTCAGACAAAGATTTTGTTTGTCGTGTTGTTTGCGAAACGATTTTTATTGGACAAGTAGTCTATCATTTACTAACTCTTGGGATTGTATTTATAGAAAAACTATTTAAAACCATTTAATCCATAATTGACTACTGAATCAATTTTCCAATAATTTATTTGATAGAAAATAGGGTTTTGTTGGAAAAAATAATAGAAAAATATAAGGTTTTGTTTTGACTTATGTTAGACTTCGTGTAATCACATGAGAAGTATCTCTTCTCTTCTCCGCTAACCCGAAGTCATTTAATCAAACGTCACATCAGATCATAGGATATGGTATTGAAAGAAGAAGTAAAACAATTAGAATCAGCGAAAAAAAATTCACATCTTTTTGCCCTCAAATAGTATAAGGATTTTATTAGAAGACATGTTTTGGCGACAAAAATCAGTCAAAAGCAGTCAAAAGTTTTTTAGTTAGACTTATTTTGGGAGTTGTTTTGGCAGAAGATATAAAGCGAAAGAAAATGATATATAAAAAGGCAGAGAAGAGAAAAACCATTCATTGATTTTGGGAATAAAAAGAAAAGTGGAATTTCTATAATTTTTTGTCATATATTTCCTCTATATTTCAAACACTATATCCGTTTGAATGATAGATTGTAATGCCTTTGAAGTGTATATTAAATGTTGAAATGTTTGATGAAAATGTAACAGTAATTCAAAACTAAGGCGAAGAAAAAATTCAGTTCATTGGACACCAAATGAGACGTTTGCATGACTTCTGATCTCATATACCTCTCCCTCCCTCCCTCTCTCTCTCTCTCTCCAAAACGCTTTATATAACATCCAAAACGTGACTATTTTTCTAAAGAAAATAACAATTTTTGTAGCCATTGTTGAGTTGATTAAGTTATTTACGACAACTATTTTTCTGATGGTTTCAAATACTTTTATTTCACAGCAATTTTAAGTTTTCCGAAATTCAAACTCTTATAATTGCTGTCAATTTAATCGACACAAGAATTTGTTGCTATCTTTTCCACTTCTTTGAGCGCTCGATGTTTTCATTATATTTAAGTACTTTCTTTTGTTAAATTAAAAGTTTATTATATCGAGGGTTTGTTAGTTATTTATTTTACCTTGATTAAATCGAGAACCATTAAAGTTGTTTACCAACATTATATTTGTCAATTAATTTTATCATATTATAAACAATTTGACTTATAATTGAAACATATAAAAACCGGACCTCTATTTAGAAAGCATTGCTTTAATTCCGTTTGCATTGATATTTGAAAGAATAATTGTCCAGAATTTCCTACATTTGGTCTCAATTTCTTTTTTATGTCTTCAGATATTGTATTGAATTATAGTTTTAGTGAATGAATGAATGACTTGTTTTTTGGTCCATTGATTGAAACATAGCTTAGCTCTTAGGAATGGTTGGAAAACTTAAAACAATTAATCACATATTGTCTCCCATTTATTACCATTAAATGAATCTCTGATTGAGTCCATTATAGAGTAGAGTTAAAACAAAATATAAATCAAATTTTAATGTCAATTAAATATATAATTAAAAGCACAGAATATATTGGCAATAAATAAATGTCATTTTATAAAATGTGCTTTTTGTAAGAAAAACAGACCAAAAACACAGTGATTAGTGAGAAATTAATTTGCTGTCAATCTATAGATATATCTGAAAACCTATCGAAATGGTGTCTGAAATTGTAAATCCTTATGAAAGATGAGACAGAAATTGTGTTTTTCATCTTAAAATTGAATGTTTTGCACATTTGTTTTCTGTTGACTTGTATTATAAATCTTATAGGATTTTGGATTATATATAGTATGACATAAATTATTAAAATGAAAACTACTGTTTGGTTTCGTGAGAGAAAGGGATTGTCGATGAATAGGGAGTGAATGGGAGGAGAGGGCCGACGAGTTAAGTCCTGACAATCAATAAATATCTATTATAAATCTTCTGCTAAATATTTTTATTTATTCGTTGAAACGCTTTTTATACATATAATAATTCAAAATATAAATGTACTTTTATATAATGTATATGTTATCGAGATTTGGCCCCTAATCCCAGACCTAGTCTATCATTTTTTGTGATTAAAGTGTCGTTACATTAAAACTTGCTTCTCGTCTAATAATATGAATGATATACAGAATTAGTCTCTTTTCGCGAGTTTCACGCAAAGATTTACTATTAATACTTAAGCAAAACTTACAACAAATTAATAGCAAAACAAAACAATATCAATCAAATTGAGTTAAATGTCTGAAAATTACTATATTCTCTGTAAAACATATACCATAAATATTTTCTATGTTTAGTATTAAAATTGTCAAATTTTTTGTATTAATGTAATAATATTTGTATGTTTTTATTTTTGAAACTTCTTTTATGTTAAAGCATTTGAAGTAATTATGATATTATCCCATATCTTATGAAAAGAGATAGAAAATGTTGTCTACTTTTATATCTATGAATAGAGACAAATCTAAAAATACAATTTCAAAATAACATTTATATTAAAATATCTGATTTATTTGACATTTATAGCCAGGGATTTGCTTAAAGAGAATATGATATACAGAATATGTACTGAAAGCAAAAAATATTGTCAATTCATTAAATATTCAGAAATATTTTATATTAATTTTTATAAAATAATGAGTTAAATAAGAATTATACCATAATTTCTGGTATAAATTGCATAAACTTTTTGATGCAAAAGTCGTGTTAAGATTAAGGTTAAAAGAAACTCTAAGAAGTCTTTTCGTGTATTTTTGCTCTTTTCTCTAATAAATTGACTCAATTCTGGCTTTAAATTCTGTTTTAGAAAAATAATTGCATTTTTTGAATGAATCCTTTCTTACATTAATTGTTTCAAAATCATTAATTTTGATAGTTTTTCTTATTTAACTACTTTTTTATACAATTATACAACTAAATATCAATTCAAATGATTAGTCTTTTATATTGAATAATTAATATTCTATACGAGACTGTCATTAATCTAATTAATTAATTGAATAAATTATTCAATTTATGAAGTTATATTTTTAATTGAAACTATACTTTTGTTTGACACTTATATTTGAATTTAATTGAATACAATATTTCTGCTGTTATATTGAATTCATTAATTCACATATTGTATACCTATCTTGACGTTAATATTATAATTCAATATTTACATCATCTAATGGTATATAAATTGAAAGCATCGACAAATTATAGTTTATTTAAAAAGCATTCATTTTTTGCTTCAATAACCAGTTTTGAAATATAGGGAAAGAGTATTTCTTGAGTGAATTTGAAACATAAATATATGACAATTTTATTAAAAACCTATCATTGACTGAAACATCAACTTTTATCCGTATTTTGTCTTTTTGTTATCTTTTCATCTCATCTCTCATTTGTTTCCCAAATATTTTTCATCATTTTTTTGGTTTTAAAAATGTTTCACAAAATGCTATTTTTTACGCCAAAATGAATCATAACTTTTACTGATAAAACACTTTTTGCAAAACTTTTTTTTATTATTTTGTTTTGTCTCAAGTTTTTTGTCTCACATTATATCACATTATATTTCAATATATTTTGTCTCAAATTCTTATACTCACGGCTTAAGAGTTAAAAGCTTTTGACGACAAAAAATTTGATACTTTTATCAAATATACGGAAACATATTTGTCATTCTCTTCGTATAATTTATTAAGATTTTGATATTTTTGAAATTAAAGTCATTTTAAGCGAAAATAAAGTTTTAAAATTTACTAAATCTACAGAATTTTGAAAAATCTTCTAAAATTATGAATGATTTTCAAAGTTTATTAATTTTGAGCTAAAATTTATGTTTGTTTTGTTAATAATTTCTTAAATTTGTTAAAACTCTGGACCAGAAGTGCGAATAATATGAATCTCAACAATGAATTGCAATCAAATGCAGAAAATTTATTTAATTTAAAATTCTTTTGTTATGCAAACAATTCATGTCTTTTGTGTTTTGTTTATTTAATGACATAATTATTTAAATGCTTTTCAAAGTGAACGTCGATTGCAATACTATTTTCACTCAAAAACTTTTCATTTATCTGAGAAGAAAAGGGAGAGAGAAGTGAGAAAAGCGTTTGTTATAGAAAGGGAGGAGAGAGAGAGGGAGAGATGTTATACAATAACATATGAAACGCAAAATTTAATTAATGAACGAAATGTTGCAATGATTCCCGACTTTATATATTATATATTTTCCCAAAAAACTCTTTAAAATGTTAGCGAAAATTAAACTTTGAATTCTTGTATTATTTATATTCAATTTCGGACACGAAATGTAATTTGTTTTTAGTTTCTTTTGTCATTTGTGAATAACTTTCAATTTAAGACTTAAAACTATTTTTTAGTCAATAGTTATAAAGTAGTGTAAAGAAAATGCATAAGTATTAACAAAATTGATTATTTCGACTCTTTTTCATCGATTATTTTATTATTGTTCTCTCTAATACCGATATGTTTTATGAAACTGAAACTCTTTTCATAATCAAAATTAATGTTTGCTCTCTCTTTTTGCTCTCTCTCTCTCCTTTTTCTTTCACTGATATCTAAATATGATTATAAACTAAAATTTATCACAAAATCAGTAAACGCAAAAACATGGTAAAAATATATGTTATGCGATACTGTATTATTAAATCATAGATATAATTATATTTATCAAAAATTTTGTCACTATTGATATTACAATACAATACAATGATAATACTGTACAAATATAGCTAAAAATACAAATGTAATAATAAGTATCAATATTTATAAGCAAATATAGAGACCGATTGGTATTTTTTCCGGTGTTGTTCTTCCGCCGCAATCACAGTATTTCGCGGATAAGAGAAACACAATTGATATAAATTTGAAAGAAAAATAATTAACGAAATCCATTGAAATTGGTTTCTAATAAATCCATTATATTTGCACTTATTTTAAATAAATACTTTAGTTATAAAAACCTAATACTTGAACGCAAAGAAGAAAACTTTATTATTAGAAAATTTTTGGTTTTATGTGAAAACTCACTGAAAGAAGAGTCGAAAAGCTATGATATAGTCGTGAATTGAGAAGAGTTAGAGTTGAGTAGATTTGGGAGAAATGTGCCGTCAGTTTGTGTTTTGGGCGCAAAGACTGCGCACTCGAGTCCTCAATACCCGTCATATTAAACACTAATTCATATTAATTTGTTTCACAATTTAACTAAATCTCAAATTGTCATCAATTTGTGTCACATTCTCTTTGATGTCCAATTGATATGAACCACAATTTGACACTTTAATTGATTATTAAATTATTTTTATTTACCGTCAAATTTACATATACTGTAGAATATTCTTAATTTAAATTTTATTTGTTAACTCCTTTAATGTAATTGTAAATAAACAATGAGCTTATGTTTTACCATTTGCTCAAATCAAGTGATATAAGAAAATCTGTAATTTAATGTTAAGATAAATTTACTATAATTTACAAAGAAATTATATGTAAAGAAAATATATTCACCAGATTTATAAACTCATGTCTTTTTAAATATATTATTTAAATATTTTGATTAATTGCTAAACGATGCTAAATATGAGAGAGAGAGAGAGAGAGAGAGAGAGAGAATATTCAATGTAACTTTTGGTTAATGAAAACATTGTCATTTATAAATGTGTGTTTATAATAACAATTGTTGTTATATTCATTTGTTTTGTGTAAAAATCCTTCATTCATATGAATTAATGAAAATAAAAACAAATATATTTGTATTAAATAATGCTTAACTTAATTCTAAACATTATTATAAATTAACAATTCATAGTTTTCAATGCATTTAAATAGATTTTCCTATAAATTCTCCATAAAGTCAGACATTTAGTCCAAAAACAATTGTTTGTCGCATGAAATCAATAAATCTAATTATCATTTAGTGAACTAAACGCAGAAATTTAGATTTTAATTCATTTATTCATTTAAAGATAAGGAATACAAGAATAAAATGAAAAATATTACCATAAAAACAAATTATTGTATCAAATGTTTTATTCATATTACAGAGCTGTCACCCTATTTGTCCAATTTTTGTCATATTTTGATTTATTTAATTTTAAAATGAAAACGAATAATCTTTTAAATCTATATGGATTAGGATTTTATGTACTTATATCTAATGTATCTAATCCCGATGTGATTGGTCTTCTAACTACCCGTCGGAAAGCTGTGGCCAAACATATTTAACACATGAAAATGATATTGTTACCATTTTCAAACTTTAATTGCTCAGGCATTTGAATTAAGAATTGATTGAATTTCATTGGCATTTGTTTGGCATATGTTATAGATTAAGATCATATTCTAATCTTATTAAAATCCTGATAAGTTTGAACTCCAATATAATTCTTTCAAAAATTAGTCATTTTGCAAAATCCAGAATTTTAAATTTTTTAATTGTGAAATTTTTTAAATAAAAAATGCATTCATATTAAAACCAATTACAGTGACAATACATTGTCAAATAAACTACACTTGACCATGTTGGTTTCCTTCTCGGTGTACAACATCACTCCATTTTGATCAAATTTGTTACCCAACCACATATTAGAAAAATGCTTTGATTTTAATTAAAATGTTATATAATTGATATCAACAATGGAATAAAATTAACATATAAGTTTACTGATAATCGATACTTTAAATACAATTTTAACAGGACCATAAAAGCCTTATTTGCCACCAGTAAGAGATTTTCAATAAATAACATGGGTTTTCCATTGGACAAATAGGGTGACCCCTCTGTAAGGGCAACAATGATGATGGTGATAAAATTGATGATGTTGGAAATAATGCCGATTCTGTAGATGATGGTAATTTAAAACAAAAAGGTTGATAAAGTTAACAATAAATTGAGAATAACTGTAAATATTTAATTGACGAAAATTATTGTTTAAATAAAATTAATTCAAACATAAACTACGTTGTATAATTGTAGATGACACAAATAATATATTTTCAACAATTTTTAAAATATCTAAATTAATTTTGTTAATTATTTATAAACAATAAAATGATATCAATATAAAACATTTTGGGTTTAAAAAATTAAATATATTTTATGGACAACTGTTTCGATATATTGTATTAATGCGAGCGCTTTGTGTTAATCTACGATTTATGGGAACCCTATTTAATATTAAATGTCTATTTTTATGCGTTATATTAAATATGCGGTTGTTTTGTGAATTAATAACGTTAACATTGATATTCTTGTTATGTTTGATATATGTAACATATTTATTTATTAATTGTGTGATTAGATTAGTGAACGTAATAATTGATACACCAAACCATAAGCCTAGTAGTGACCCCATAAACACTAGATACTCTTCAAATGCCATTTTTAGTGATATCTCGTACACAACATCCGGTTCTGACGGTATAATCATGCGTAATGTTAAACAACCATCGTCATAATAATTTGAAGAACCCAGTAAATATTTGGCTGAATAATAATGTTTTATACACTTTAATTGGTCACGGCATTTATTTGCACATTTTCGATCAATATCATTATTTGTAACGTTTGAAAAATGCGCAAAATTATTAACATTGTCAAAATATGGATACATTATATAATATTTGGGAATTATTGACAATTGTTTTAAATATTGTTTAACTTTGCATTCACTCTCGCATTGTCTCAGGTCTTGATTGTCAACACATTTTTTGCTGTGCATTAAATTGTTAAATTTTATAATAAATTTTTGATATTTAATTAAATAATAGGGAACATTAAAAGTCTTCAGCACCATGCCCGTTTTGCGGGAATAGTCCCGAAATCTACCGGAACGGGAATGCATTAATACATTAAGCTTCGAACCAATAATTCGCGATCTATTTGTTAATTTTATTGTCATAAATGACTTTATTTTTATGTGTGTAGTATTTACCATATACCTGCTATCCAATTCATTGTTCCATTGAGTTAACATAATCCAGCACAATGCATTGGGATATCCAATTGCTGTACGATATTTGACTATTGTATTGCATTTTACCTGTTTTGTTGTCGTATAAATATGACAATCAACAAAGTCCTCAAGTGACGTGAACGAGTTTAATAATTTATCAAATGTTTGTCGCATAAATTTACCATAATTAAACGTGTTTTCACTGTTGAGGTTCGTATAGTTAACCCTTACATCGGGTCGTATGAACGCCTGTATGTCCGCACATATAGTGAGCGCCGGAGGACTCAACAGTTTCGGTGATTCAAAGCGTATGTTTGCTGTGGTTTCGTATGAGAAGTATATTATACTTATTTCATACAGTACGTTTGGTATAGAAATCCACTCAATAATAGCATTTTCAATATTACATCCTTTATATTTATTTTGGGGAACATTTTGCTTAATTTATTAAATAACATTTAAGTAAGGTCTTTATTAATTACCTTATTTTGATATAATTTTAATCACAAACTATTAATTATGTTAAATAATTTGTTACAAAATAAAACATTTTTGCATTTCTAATCTATAAAATATATTGTACTCTATATAAAAACTGTTTATTTTATTTATCAAAAATTGTTTCATTATTATATTTTATTAGAGTAAATATAAATTTAATCAAATAATCTAATGTTTTGTACAATAACTTAACAAAACAACATTTAATAATAACATTATGCAAATAATAATAACATAAATTTAATAAAATTCTATTAAATGTAAATAGCAAGTTATACTTTTGATAATTGATCACATGTTAAAAGCTATTATGTAAATTCATTTATTATCAATAATTGAATTTATTGCAAGCTAACTAACAAGTAAGTTAATATTATAAAGGTGGTTTAATATATTTTTATTGATTAAATAAAAATATAACAAATATTATATTAATTGTATTAAGATAAATATCTTAGTTACTTCACAACAAAGATTTCAATAGATAAAACATTTCGGATTTAAAAAATAAAATATATTTTATAAGCAATTATTTGGATATATTGTACTAATGTGTTAATCGACCGCTTATGGGAACCGAACGCCCGTTTAATATCAAATGTTGATTTCTATGGGTTATGTTAAATAATCGGCTGTTAATATTGAGGGTAATATTGCAAAATTTATTATGGTAGATGTGTTTAACATATTTATTAATTAATTGCGTGATTAGATTAGTAAACATTAGTACCGATACACCAAACCATAGGCCCAGAAGTGATCCCATAAACACCAGATACTCTTCAAATGACATTTTCAATGATATCTCGTACATAATATCGGGTTTTGTGGGTATAATCATGCGTAGTGTTAAACAACCATCGTCATAATAATTTAAACCAAGTAAATACTTGGCTATATAAGTATGTTGTATACACTCTAATCGGTCACTGCATTGTCTCGCACATTTTCTATCAATATCATTATTAGTAACGTTTGAAAAATGCGCAAAACTATTAACATGGTCAAAATAAGGGTAAATTATATAATATTCGGGAATTATTGACAATTGATTTAAATATTGTTTAATCTTGCATTCACTCTCGCATTGTCTCAGGTCTTGATTATCAAAACATTTTTTGCTGTGCACTAAATTGTTAAATTTTACAACAAATTTTTGATAGCTGATTAAATAATAAGTAACATTATTAGTGTTGAGCACCATGCCCGTTTTGCGGGAATAGTCCCGTATTCTACCGGAACGGGAATGAATGTAGACTCGAAGCTTCGAACCAATAATTCGCGATCTATTGGTCACTTTGATTGTCATAAATGATGACATTTTTATGTGTGTAGTGTTCACGACATACTTGCTGTCCAATTCATGGTCCCATTGAGATAATATAATCCAGCACATTGCGTTTGGATATCTAATAGCCGTACGATATTTGACTATTGTATTGCATTTTACCATTTTTGTTGTCGTATAAATATGACAATCAACAAAATCGTCAAGTGACACCAATGAGCTTAATAATTAATCAAATTTTTGTTTCATAAATTCACCATAATTAAACGTGATTTGACTGTTTGGGTTCGTATGAACGCCTGTATGTCCGCACATATAGTGAGCGCCGGCGGACTCAACAGTTCCGGTGATTCAAAGCGTATGTTTGTTGTGGTTTCGTATGAAAAGTATATTAAACTTATTTCATACGTTTGGTATAGGAATCCACTCAATAGTAGTGTTTTTAATATAATTTCCTTTATATTTATTTTGGGAAACATTTTGCCTGATTTATTAAATAACTTTTAATTCGGTTCTTTATTAATTAGTAATTAATAATTACCTTATTTTGATATAATTATAATCACAAACTATTAATAATGTCTAATAATTTGTAGAGACAAAATAAAGTATTTTTGCAGTTCTAATCAATAAAATATACTGTTTATTATATTTTAAACATTGTTTCATTAGTATATTTTATTGAATAAAATATTGATTTAATCAAATATGCAATGTTTTTAATATAAAGTAATTATATTAAAATACAATTTTTAATACAATTATATATTTATATGTTTTGTATATTTGCAAAGTATACAAGAACAAAATTACATTTAATGCAATTTAATAACAAACAATAACATTATGCAAATAACATAAAATTGAAAAATTCTATAAAATGTAATATGCATTCTATTGATAATTTTATTTTTATTTTTGTTATGTTTACTTTGTCCTATTAAAGTTCATGTAAATACGTTTTTATGGAAAACTCATTAAAATTAATTCAAATACATTTAGTATTGGAAATACAGATAATTTTACTACCAATCATTTAATTGTTAATATGTATTTGAAGATTTCACTATGACTAAAATGTTGTACACTACTGTACTGCTATACTAAATCTTTTTCAGCTAGGTTATATAATATAATCTTGAGATAAATTAATTATGAATACTTTAAAAGTATAAACAGTAAACACAAGCGTATTATTGGCGTAGATGTGAACCACAGAATCATAACATTCGCTAATCAATAACACAAAAGGGTTTAAATAATAGACAAGTGTTATATACAAGTCAATTGTGGAGTGAGTTTAGACCAGGTATACAGTCTAGGAATAGATTGACCATAGAATAATAGAACGCATTATATCATACACTGGATCGCCTATAAATACCAAGTCTCATTTCATAAATTTACAAACATATTAATTATTGCTTTCTAAGCAGTATTATTGATACAAATTTTTAAATAAATCTATTTTTATTTCTATTTGGCTTTAGTTTAGAAAGATAAATAAATTCAAGTTATTTTATTTTGTAATTACACTTGATTTCACATCGTTGCTTGCAATGAATTAAATATAATTTTATACTTGTGAGTGATTAAATTGTTTACTTTAATTGGACATGTTTATTTAAAATGTTTGGTGCAATACAAGGTCTCTATAAAATTTAATTAAATTGATTATTATATTGATCGTATAATTACAGTTTTGCCCATAAAAAATCTTATCATAGTAAAATACATTTACAGCATTTGTAGGTTTAAATCAAATATCAGTGTATAATATGTTTTGATACTAAAATATTGAGTTAATAATATTTACAGTTAAAAAATCAGTATAAATTAGCCAAAACTTAAATATTAAACATTTATTATATTGTAAAATTATTTTTAATAAACATTAAGTAATTACTTTACAATGAGGTCTTTAGTATTTAATTCAGTGATTTCATTACGATTTTGCATAGGTAAATTATTTATATGTGAATTACTTAATATTCATAGCCATATGTTTCTTATGAACATTTAATTTTACGTATTTAAAAATACTAATTATATTTTCACTATTTAACATGTTAACACTGTGTTAATTACACAAACTAATTTCTATAGAATTTAACTTATTATTTTATATTTATTTAACATTAAATGATTATTTATTTATTCAACAGTTATATCATGTTCACTATTGCCAAATTTTGTTGATGCCAGAAATGCATCATGCCCAAATAACGAACAAATGGAACCATGTAGATGTTTTGCTCGGAATGACAACTATACTGATTGGATTTGCAACTTTAAATACAGCAACTCATCGTTGACCATGCTCACGCCAGTGATGAACAAGATAAAACTATTGCCAATGGAACAGCGCATAATTAATTTTCTATACATAAAGCATAGCAATATAACTGTAATTGACCGGGATACATTTTTGGGCATTAATTTTACCTCGTTTAAAATCAAATACGCACCTGAACTGACTAGTATTGATCAGCAAGCGTTTAGAGGTTTAAAGTTGATGGAATTTAAAATAGTTTACGCACCTATGTTAAATCACGGGCTAAATGGCACTGATATATTTGATATAATCAACACGTTTCCATCAATACGGACCGTTCAATTGGTTAATTGTAATCTAGACCGTATTCCCGCTAACGCATTTGGTGAATTAAACAACCTAGAAGATATTAACATTAGGGGCAACACTATTAAAACAATTGGCGAGCGAGCGTTTTATTTACCACCGAGATTAAAATCGCTCGGTATATGCAATACTCGTATCGACCAGATACCGGCCAATACCATGATGTTTGCGTCGATTGCCCCTGAGCTAATTGTAACATTTTGTGGCAACCAGATGATGAATAGCAGTAGTTTTACGGTAGATTCCCTTGCTCATTTAAATGCTAACGTAACACTTTATTTAAGCAATGATGGTGACAATGAAACATGGACGCATTTTACCGAGAATAATTTTGGGCCCTTTTTTCGAGTCAACCCAAACAATAAATTGCATTTATTTAAATCTGTTATTGATTGTAACGATAAACGAAACGATTGGTTTACATTTGATGATAGTATAATGAGCCGCATATATCAAGAATTTAACTATGTTGATAAACAATGGCATCATCCCAACTGCACCCTTTTGAATTAAATAAATATATAAATGATAATTAAATCTATTTATATANTAAATCTGTTATTGATTGTAACGATAAACGAAACGATTGGTTTACATTTGATGATAGTATAATGAGCCGCATATATCAAGAATTTAACTATGTTGATAAACAATGGCATCATCCCAACTGCACCCTTTTGAATTAAATAAATATATAAATGATAATTAAATCTATTTATATATACATCCTTAACACATTGAATTGACTTAAATACCAATTTTTTAAATGCAAATTAAAATTATTTTATTAAAAAAATTAATTAAATAATAACTATATTTAATACATAGACTAATTAAAACATTATGGTGTAATAGAAGTTATATCAATATTTAAAGAACAAAAGGCATTTGGGTCAAATGTGTCAGATCTTGGATAAGTTGTTGAATATTTTGCTGTCTGAGCGCAGCTGAGGGCAAATTACCGATCGCTTCATTCAATTTGTTGAATTCGGGCGTTAAAAAGGCAATGAGCTAGAAATAAATAAATAATATTATCGTTAATTAAAATAACAAATATTTTACAAAATAAAGTTATTTAAATAAAACATATACAACTCACCTTATCGTACCAGGCATTTAAAACGGGGTGATTTTGCAACAATCTCATACCCCCAACCTTTGACTTCTCGACGGCGGCCAACACTCGACTCTCCATTGTTTTCAATCGGTTGATAAGGTTGTGCTCATTGCCGGTGACCGACAGGGGCTTAACGGCCCGCAGTTCAGACACGTGTTCCAACATATATGTGAAATCATAAAACTGACCAACAAGCACCTGGGTCACCGTGTGTTGTTCAATGGGATTTTGAATCTTGTCACATTCGGCGAATACTGTTGGAACGATTGGTCTGAGTGAATCGATACAATCTTGGTAGAACTGTGCCACCACGGTTAAACCCTGCTTGTTATCTTGTTCAATTACTGGCCGTAAGGTGCCCTGCGCTTTATCGGCCAGATTATTGACAAACATCTCGATCTCTTTGACGTGAATCTGTTCATTAAATACGTGCGGGAAGTCGAGGGGTGGGAGTTCTGGCATACATTGCACTGTATAAACGTCGTTAATTAATTAGTTATTAAATTATCCACAAAGAGAGAGAGAGAGAGAGAGAGAGAGAGAGAGAGAGAGATTAAAGAAAATAGATTTTATTAACTTACCGTTAGAAAAAACAACAGCAAAAACTATGCATACAATGAATTGTTGACTTTTTATTAATAACATTGTATTTTTAAACTTTAATTTAGTTTGAATTTAAAACTAAAAGTTTTATAATGTGGATTATATTTAATTGGATTAGATATAAAAAGCAATTGTATTTATACAATTATTATAAGCACATTATGTAGTAATTAACACATTGAAATGTACTAGTCATATTTTAATAAATGAGTTTGTTGTGCAAATCCAATCAAATTTTGCACTTAATAATTTATTTATATAAAATTACAAAATTACATTGTACAAAATTAATGTCGTTATATACAGGTATACTTTCTAATTTACTATGATATTTTTAATGTTTTAATATGATTTATATAAAACATATTAATATTTAAAGTACTATCATAAATCAATACTTGTATGTGTTTTCTGTCAAGCTAGAAAACTCTATTATAACCGATAGTTAATAACACTACTTTATATTATTATTGTCTTTACTACATATACATATGCTATGGCTAAGTTAATTATAATGTAATTATACGTTTTTTTAAAATTAATGGTTTTCAAGAAATTTATCAAGTTAAAAAATTTATTTATGTTAAAGTCGCACATAGATTTTTTCATAATTAATTTAATAATGAAAGTAGTATCCTGTACTTACTAGTGCATCTGTTGGTTGTCATTTTCATTAATTATAATTGGCGAATCTACCATCATTGATGGTCCATCAATAATATTTGATGTGACAAAATAAAAGTATATAAATCTATGGATTTTATAAAGACTTTATCACAGTTATTTAGGAGCAAATTAAATTACCTAAATTACATATATAAAAATGAATTCACTAATCACAATCGTGTTTGGCATTTGCCTGATTATAGTGCAGGGTAAAATACAGCACAAATATTTACTTGTAATTATAATTTTAATGCAAAACATTTTTATCATTCAGTGATTGCGGAGGAAAACCCCATCGATTACGGAGAACAGGCCAACACCGATGCCGTCCAACTGAGAGTATATAACCTCGTGTTACCCATCGGTACTATAATGGATGCGGCAGAGAAACGGTACAAAAAACAGGGCCTGACTGTACCCATCAAATTGTATGATGACGTTAAGGAGTTTGCGATGACAACTATTCCCTGGATTTTTGAACAGTTCAAAGCCGTAACCAATGAGAGTGTTAGAGAGCGAGTGACCGCACAATTTGTCGGTGAAGTTCACGGATTTAATTACCTGAGCAAACGGTTGGACAAAATCCGTTTGAGCACACCGTTGAATATTACAGGGTCGTCCGAGAACCTGCTTGGTAGAATTAAAGCGCTGGAAGGTTTTATGCATTTTTCATTGGACGATGAGATTGCAAATGCTAGTCATCCCGTTTGGACAGCATTTCATTCCAGGGTAATTTAATATTTATGATCCTAACATATAATTTAACAGTTATTATCAAGGCAATACTTTATTATTAGTTTTGTATTCTAATTAACTAGATAAAGGAATTTATGACTGCTGAATTCCCGAAATTGTACAAGGCCATTGATAAAATACCATTTGAAGAGGCTAAACAGGCCAACCTTCAAGTCCTGATCCAGGATCTCTCACACGCCGTGATCCCACCTTTATAAATTACAAATTATTGTATTTAATAATAGACTAATTAAAACATTTTTAATTTAATAAAATTTTTGATCATTTTAAGCATGGGTGTTTTGGTTACTTGGTTTATTAACTAAAGTCATCATTAATTTCGAATATATTGATATATACAATTTTGATCAGCAAAATTGTTTAATTAATCAATTTTTTATAAAGTATAATGTGTATACAATTAAACATGATCTATGTGAAGTTCATAAGTTTTGTGAACTAAGCATTTGTGTGAACCAAATCGCAAAACATAAACCTATGCCATTTAGACATAATGTTAAAAAACATTGTGTAAACATGGATTGTGTGAACAAATTGCAGTTAAAATTATGTGGAATTTAACGCATTTCACAATGAGTTGTGTGAATCACACAAAATAATAAATTCATTAATTCTTATTATAAGAATAGCGGACAAATAAATAAACATCATTTTAACTAATAAACAACACAATGAATCTAAGGTTACTATCATTGCAGATACATTAATGTCGGAATTTATTCAAACGGTAACAATTTTGTTTTTTACATAAAACAATTGTATAAATAATACATAAAACATTTGTTTGATATGCAAATTAAATTTATTAAAAATGTTTTAATTAGTCAATTATTAAATAAGATAAGTTATAATTTATGGCTTAAAGAGGTGGAACCAATGCGTGCGATAGATCAGCGACAAGCAACTGAAGATTTTTCTGTTTAGCTTCATCAAATGGTAGTTTATCGATGAGCTTGTACAGTTTGGGAAATTCAGCAACAAAAAATGCTTTCAACTATTTAATTAGAAAATAATATTAAAGTTATTTAAAATAATAATTTTTTTGTTATAAATTGTATATTATATAAATTTATATAATTAGATAAACAATTATAAATACAAATTACCTTGGCATGAAATTTAGTATGCACTGAATGCGATGCATTGGCTATTTCATCGTCTAACGAGCCATATATAAAGTTCTCTATGGCCTTAATTCTACCAAGCAGATTCTCAGATGTGCCTGTTACGTTCAATGGTGTACTCAAACGTTGTTTATCCAAACGATTACTCATATGATTCAATCCGTGGATTTCGCCGATGTATTGTGCGGTCACTCGGTTTCTATCCGTAAAGTTTGCGATCCCTTTAACTTCGTTGAAAAGCCAGGGAATAGTATCGATGGCATACTCTCTGAGATCTTTATACAACTCTATGGGTACAGTCAAACCCTGCTTTTTGTACCGTTTTTCTGCCGCTATCATCATCTGTGAGACCGGCATTAGGAGGTTATATGCTCTTAGATTCATGGCATCGGTGTTCGCCTCTTCCCCGTAATCGATAGCATTTTCCTCCGAAATCACTAATAAAATGGTAAATTTTATTTTTAATGTTATTATAAATAAGCATTCATGTTATATTTTACCTTGCACGAAAATCAAGCTCAGGCCAAAAGCAAGTGTGATTATTGAATTCATATTTTTTGCTAATTTACTGTAATTTAGCTAAAAATGTTATCCAAATGAATTGTTTTGAATTTTGTTTAAACTCGTCAGTTTATATACACTTTTGTTATTATGTTACTTATTATAAACAATGCTAAATTCTAGCTAATTATAATTAATTGCAAATCCACGGCGAGATCTTGACAAGTACACTTGCTAAAACAGGATTTTATTGTGTTACTTGTATTACAAAATTAATTACTTTTATTTTTCAATATCTTATTCCTAAGTACATTGTTTACAACATGTTTAATTCATAATATGAATTGTTACCAGAAAATAATAAGTTTCAATAAACTTGCTAAATATATCATTATAGTTAAATGTATAAGTTAAGTATAAATTATAATAATAATATTAATTAATTGAAGATTTAAATTATTTATACATATTATTTGCAATAGAAGTATTGTCATTAATGAATTAACTGAACTGATTTTAATAAATTTTTTAAATGTAACCAATTTAGTAAATAACAATTTAAAAAATTAGGTGAACTTATTTTTGCTATAAAAAAACAAAGTGTTTATTGCAATAATTAATTTGTTCAATCAACCGTGCACATGTGTTCAATTAATCAAATCGAAATATGACAATTTTTAATTTTAAACATAGATTGCAACGCTCATCAATGTTGGTATAAATATTGGTGATGTTTAAGCAAATTGTTATACACTTTATTTAATAACTATAAATCTACATTAAATCTACACAAAACATTTTGAAAATAATGTTTGCCTTTAAATTTATTTGTGTTGTAGTTGCTATCGGTTTAATCAACGGTAAGTTCTCTCTCTCTCTCTCCAATGCCTTCAATCGGTTGATAAGGTTGTGCTCATTGCCGGTGACCGACAGGGGCTTAACGGCCCGCAGTTCGGACAAACGCTCGATCATGATGGTAAGATCATAAAATTGGCTCATCACAG
>CAJPIZ010000512.1:0-23655 GCA_905368565.1 Medioppia subpectinata
GTTTCGGCATTGAGACACCAAATCAGTGCTCAAAGAGTTATATTTGCAGCAAAACTTATACCTTCAACGGTATGCCACTCTCTCTATACACCACTAACACACCAACGGGTCATCACTACCAGCCCTGCACTCAACACACACCACACCTCCAACACAATTGAGTTCAAAGGCCCGCAAATGCACTACTTTTTTACTATTCCCTATTTCTTATCGCTTTCTTTTCAATACAACTACTCTAAACTTTTACAATCATTTGACGTGTATTTTCTCATCAATTCGTTTTTGGTACTCAACTAATTGACTCAATGCTCAGGTATTTAATTAAATCAATTAATTCATCGATATTAGAGTCAATTTATTCATATATCTATTGTCATTTCTAATCATCATTTTAAATATTTGTGTTTAACAATTAATTAATATATAAATATATAAATTAATATATACTGTAAATTGAGCATATCCATTCAATTCAATTGTTATCAACTATACCGTAGTTTTTAATTGTAATATTTATCAAACATTAAATAATTAAACTTATGTATAAAATTGAATTCAATGTTAAATACTTTTCTATTGTCTTATAATAATAGTAAGTTCTCGAATGCAATAACTGATTGATCAAAATAAGTAATTGCTAATTAACCATGGTTAACTTTTAAAATATACCGTAATAAGTTATTTTTTTATGAATACCACATTTAAATGAATCGATATATGGATATTCTTATACAGTATAGTATAGGAATCGCTCACTTAATTGAAGCCATTAATTCTGTGGACGCTTAAGAGTCTTAAGTTAAGACATTCATTACAATGTAAAAATAAAATTAATTTTATCAAATATTATTGACCTTGTGCATATTCTTAATTAAAATCATTTGTCATGCATTCTAAATGATTAACTCAATTTACTCAAAAAGACTAATTTTATGCCATCATTTAATTTAATTAATAAATTTAAAATTTATAAAATCACCATCTGGTAACTCTCAATTAATAGAACTTTTAGCGTTATCTAGGTAGATTTACCTAATGATTAGGCCATGTAAGTAAACCCAATAACATTGTAATTAAATTAAAGTACACAAAATTACTGGTATTGTACTTTACAGTGTCGTCAAAATAACTTCACAAATATATGATTAGATGTTGACGTGTGTCATTGGACATGAACAATTTATAAATCATGTTATAATCAACTATTGTAATCAATCTAATCGATTACAACACTGTATTTCGTATTTAATCATTACTCAAATATTGTGATAACTCTACTTATTAATAAAATTAAATCAACTATCAATACATTAATCGATAAATTGTTTCAAATTTAATTTACTTTTAAAACAATTTATGAAATACTGTACTAACTTAATAGTGTAGACACACGTCAAACACCACTTGCGGTACAAACTAAACGCAATCAATAATATTCACAACACAACAACCAATTGTGTCATACATTCACTACAAATCAAATCAATATAACTTATTATTCTTACTGTTATCTCATTCATTCACTTCTTCAGCACATATTCGCTCGCAAATGCACTTCAAATATAAATACATCAGAGAGAGAGAGAGAGAGAGAGAGAGAGAGAAGATAACGCTAAAAGTTCTATTAATTAAGAGTTACCAGATGGTGATTTTATAAATTTTAAATTAATTAATTTAATTAAATGATGGCATAAAATTAGTCTGTTATAGCCCACTAGAGAGAGAGAGAGAGAGAGAGAGAGAGAGAGAATTATCGGCTGAATGAGTTAACTATTGATTTTGATAAGACATTGCTCACTATGCAATGGCTATAGCCTATAGCCGATGACAATCTAGTAATATATTAAACTCAAGTTTTAATTTCAAAGGATAGATGTGTTGATGTGTTTAGAAAAGACCGGTAACTGAAACGTTTGCAATCATTTCAAAGATAAGTGAAAATAATGAATGTGTGGGTGACTCACCTCTGGAGGAGGGGGTCCCTCAACAGTGAGTGAGACAATGTTCTGACCCCTGAGGAGAACGAATCCAAGAATGCGTTTCTCTTCGCGATCGACTCCTTTGGATCCCTTTTGTTTAATTTTGCGGAACTCTTCACAATCGGCTAATATTAAGTTCATGTGTTTGTCAAACGCCTTGAATGTGCCGATGAATGTGCGGCTGTCCTGAAGACTCACTCGCATCCTATAGTTGATGAACTGAACCATTTTGTTATTCTTCGAGATCGTCTATAGATAGCGGACAACCAAACAAACCATTCAATCAATACATTATCATTCAATGCATCCATTCTTACCATTTTTGGTGCCAAAGATGGTCTCCTGTCTGACGATGTATTGGATGTGATTTGCGGTCACTTTTGTTGTCAATCAATAAATCAATTGATTTTAAAGTCAAATCTGATTCACAATAATTGGATCCAAACGTTGTGTAAATCAACACATGGTTTGCTTTGTTATTGTCCATCCATTTCGTCCATTAAAGCCATTGTTTAATGCATTCAATGCATAGAAATGGGGTTTAAATGAGTTTTACGTCATTTATTGTATACTAAAGAAGTGAACCATTGGTTGAATTGTTGTGCATTTGAGCGCACTTTGCATTCATTTCATTGGTTCTCACAATTGGTTTGCATTTAAAATCGTTGAATGCATTCACAAAACAATTGTTTGCATTTCAAACACAAACACACATTAAATACTGATTTTATTGATTGAATTGAATTGTATTTTACTTTTTACTCTCATTTTGTGTCCGATTTTGTGCCACAAATAATGGATATAAAGAGCGAAAGCATTGATAAGCCATTGAAAGCGATGAATGACAGGTATTTATGGCTCTCTTTAGTAACGGTTTTATAAGTGATGACTAATTGTTGTTTAAAACCCTTTTGAATGGATTGGATGTGTGGTTGACGTGGAAGTGATGGGTCGGGTGTGGAGAGTGGGAAGCGTTGGAAACTGTCAGACTTCGAGATCGGCCGCCCTCTGGGCAAAGGCAAGTTCGGGAACGTCTATCTCGCGCGGGAGAAGCGAAGCAAATACATAGTGGCCCTCAAAGTGATGTTCAAATCGCAACTCATGAAGAACAACGTCCAGCACCAGCTCAGGCGTGAGATCGAAATACAGGCACATCTGCGCCACCAGAATATTCTTCGCCTCTACGGCTACTTCTACGACGAGACGCGAGTCTATCTGATCCTGGAGTTCGCGCCGAGGGGTGAGCTCTACAAAGTGCTCCGAAAGGCCAACCATTTCGATGATAAAGTGTCGGCAAACGTATGGATCCGATCGTTGGTTTGATCGCCTTTTTGCTGACCCTTTGAATGCCTTTGTATTTCAGTATATCCTGCAAATGATTGACGCTCTGGAGTGCTGTCACTCACGCAAAGTGATCCACAGAGACATCAAACCTGAGAACATACTGTTGGGCTATTCGGGCGAACTGAAGATCGCGGACTTCGGGTGGTCAGTGCACGCGCCCTCTTCGCGGAGGGCAACGATGTGCGGAACTCTGGACTATTTGCCGCCCGAAATGGTTATGCATAAGCCGTACGACTCGACTGTCGATCTCTGGTGCTTAGGAGTGCTTACGTACGAGTTTTTGGTGGGAAAGCCTCCCTTCGAGAACGACGACACCAAACTCACGTACAGTCGTATCGTTGAAGTGAAGTACACTTTCCCGGACCACGTCTCACAACTGGCCAGAGATTTCGTTCATCGAGTAACTAATCATTCACTTTGTATTCGTCTAATTGTCTTATTAATTGCGGTTTGCATTCGACAGCTCTTACAACGAAAGCCATCGGAGAGAATGTCGTTGAAGGACGCGAGGAATCACCAATGGATCACATCATTCGCTCAAAACAAGTCAAAAGTCTAATTGTCTTATTAATTGCGGTTTGCATTCGACAGCTCTTACAACGAAAGCCATCGGAGAGAATGTCGTTGAAGGACGCGAGGAATCACCAATGGATCGCATCATTCGCTCAAAACAAGTCAAACAATGAAAACCAATGTTCAATAAATAAGAACAAATAATAAGACAAACAATTAGTGTGTGAAATATGTCTTAAAAAACTTATTGTTTTATTTTAACCATTATTTTATTTCGTATCATTCATATCGATAATAATGAACTATTTTATACCTTTGAATTACAATAAAATATAATACAATCAGACTTTAAAGACATATTTTATTGAAACGTTAATGACTTCTATATTTAATAATCAAATTTAATGATAAAAATTAGTTGAATAAACGATGGGTAAAACGAATGTAAAACCAATGATACATTTTGGTTGAATTGATTTTGAAAAATAGTTTATTTTCTCATTTTCTTGTGATGTCTGTCTCTGTCATCCCTGCCATCTCTGCCATCCCTACCATCTCTTCCCCTTTTCATCGAACTGTGTTTCGATGACGAGTGCATTGAGCCGTGCCTTTTGGGTGGCGGGGGTTTCCCACGATGTCCGCCGCCTACTCCTCCCTTCCTCTGCGTGTAGTCGTCAACAAAGTCTCCGTGTGTTTTGTCAGCCGCCGCCGCCTCCTCTTCCAACTCTGACCAGTCTTTGCCGCTCTCTTCACTCGAACCCAAAGAACCCTCTGAACAAACATTCATATCATTTAGAAATCATTTCGTTGTAATAATTGGTCACTAATTGTGATCAATACCTGATTCATCGGTTTCATCTTCACTGACGGCCGAGTCTTCGGAAAATTCAGATTCGCTTTCCTCAACACTGGACACGGAGTCGGACGGTCTGTACTGATCGTCCTCTTCGTCGGAGTCGTCGTCGCCGTGATTCTCCTCATCTGATTCCGGATCCAAGAAAGTCCAGCCGCCGGAGTCGAAGAAGCCCTCGGGATCGTCGGTTATAGTCTTCATGATTTTGGCCCAATTCAGCGATTGAATGCCTTCTGTGTAGCGAATGTCACACGAACTACAAGTAAGCAATTATTCAATTCATAAATGATATATGGCTTCAATTGTGTTCGTGTTATACTTAAGCCACTCCTTCACGTGATCCAACATAGCCATGGGTACGGCGTTAACCATTGATATCTTTCTGGTGTAATCTTTGAACACGAATATCATGTCAAAGTTCTTCAGATGGAACTGAACTCTTTCGAAGTGAACCAACTCTACCTCATCCAGTGTTATCACAAATGGCGGCTAAAAGTCATTCAATTTTAAATATTAATTTAAGTGATAAACAAAATAATTTGAATGTAATTCTAACCCAATCGGTGAGATTGACGAGACATCCAGAGGTCGGTTGCAGTAAAACAATACTACGATTGGGAACTCCAGGATATCCCAAATCTCTGAATGGAGTGTCAAACTCGACCTCTTGTTTAGTCAATTGTTCCACTTTATCGCAGAATGTCTTGAACGCAGTCTTGAGCTTCTGTCTGAGCTCTCGTTCTGCCTGTTCGGCGGCCAAGTCGTCCCTGTCGTGCATGTGTTGGTGTTTTCCCAAATCGGTAGTAATCTCTCCCACTTCTGTGTAGAACTGGACTTCCGATTGTTTCTTTTTGCCAAACATTATGGCATTCTATACAAAACCAAAACATGTAATTCAAGTGATCGCAAGAGTGGGACAGACCTTAAGTGTGAAGTGAAGGAGAATAAGCATCTCTTTGTCGCAGGGCTGGAAAAAGGCGTGTTTAATGTTATTGTAAAGTATGTCAACCCTATCGCCTCGGATTGACGTAAACCTGAAGCCATTGGCGTGCGCTTCGAGAGTGCCGTGAATTCGTTTCGTTATAATGTTTGGTCGGATATACAAGTCCTTAAGCTTAGGGTTGCCTTTATTTTGACTCAACACCAAAGTGTCCTGTTTTACGATTCCTTCCTTTTCGCGCTCTTCGGCTTCTCTAGTCTTGAACTTCTTCTGGACTTCTTTAATGAGTCTGAAGGCTGTGTTGAGGTTAGAAGAGGGCGCAGAGATCTCTCCGGGCTCTTTCACATTAGTGGCCCGATATGTGAGCTCTTTAAGGAATGTCGAGTCAAAGTTGGCGACAAACATATTGCCGTCGGTCTTCGCCAGAGTGGCCCCGGGATGGAAGAAATTCACTCTCAGGTACGTGTAGTCGCCTTCAATCG
The DNA here is from genome assembly GCA_905368565.1 of Medioppia subpectinata. Taxonomy (NCBI): domain Eukaryota; kingdom Metazoa; phylum Arthropoda; class Arachnida; order Sarcoptiformes; family Oppiidae; genus Medioppia; species Medioppia subpectinata. Next base: position 6,112 of record CAJPIZ010000512.1, read on the forward strand.
ATTGCGAGATATTCTTAATGGTCGAGATGTGAAACGGAACCGGTATTCCGAAAATGGGCAAAATCACGGTCTCGTACTTCTTGTCCACAAATATCATCAAATCATTCACTTCTGTCTGTTTCGGCATTTGATTTATATTCTTATACGAAACCGTCGACTTTCGCGACGACTCCTCTTTATTGCCGCCGGCTTTCGAGGCCAGTCGCGCGCGCGCCGACTCATTCAGATTGTCCGACAACTCCTTCTGATGTTGTTTGCGCTTCTCTTCAGTCGTCGATTCATTCTTCAAATCAATTGTAAGTTTACTTATTATTCAACACGAATTACAATGTATTCAAACTTACCCTCAATTTGTTTTCTATGAGAGCTGTACGACGAGCGCCACGACCAGCGAAGTCTTCTTCCTTTACAATGTCTGGTTTCACCTCTTCTTCAGACTCTTCGGACTCTTCGTCGCCATCTTTGAGAATAATAGCCACGTTTTTCAACTTCTTTTTGCTTAGTGTTAGCACATTAGCAGCCGATCCGTCGTTTACCACAACTGTATCGCCAATAAAGAGCGCGTATTGTTTTCCCTCCGCATCCGATGCAGACTTATTCTGGAGACCAGAGAAACCGATGGACACATTGAATACCATTCCCTTTTTGGCGATTGAATTAGATTTGGGCGCCAATAGGAGTGATCCCTCGCGAAACTCCAAACCCATAGCAAAGCCTATATTTTTGGTCATTTTGTCGACAAGGCTTTTGTCGCGTTTGGACACCATATCAACGGCGTGTTGATAGACGTCACTCAATCGGACGCCGTCTTTGAGTTTCTCCAAAACACTCTCTTGGAGTTCAACTAAGAATTCGTACAAACTTTTCTGCTCTTCGGTTGGATTGACGAGAAGTGTTCGCACGATATTAGAGCAGTACTGCTTGTATCGGACCCCCAGAGCGCATGTTATGGCCCCAAAGTGTAAATTGTTTTTATCACTATTTGTAATAAAGTCTAAGTTATTGTTCTAGAATTTATATCTAAATAATTATACAAACCTAACGGCACTAAACTTGAGGTTATATTTGCCTCCGGACTGAACGATAGCCGTATAGCAGAGGTCGACCTGAGAGGGGTCGACACCCTTCACGTATTTCTTGTTGTTGACGGCCTGTTCGACGCCGTCGGCCAGCTTTGAATGCTTTACTTTTTTGTCGGAATCAATGATTTCAGTGATTTCTTCTCTCAAATATTTAGCGTAAATGTCTGACGAAAGACCCGCAGCTTTAGTGATGAGTGCGATCTCCTGTTCGTCTTTGGGCGCCATTATATACGCGGCCGCAGAACTCATGTCTAATGTCTCGTAATTCTGGGAATTGTATACTTTCTTCCACTCGTCGACGAAATCGCCGCTAAACTTGTCTTTTGCGAACTCACCGACGATTCGCCCGTTTCTGCTCTTCGCGATCGCTGTCCTCAGGATCTCAAAGTTTGCGCTGTCTTTGTCTGTCTATATATTGCATGCAATCAACGCAATCATTAGTCACACAATAGGTGTCGGATCAACACATCATACCTTATCCCTGACCAACAAAGTAATGGTCGGAACCTTCTCTTCATTCTCTTTGCTCGACTCAATCAACTTCAAGAACTCGACCTTCTTTTTGGACGCCAACACATGGATCGACTGATGGCACAGAACTACCATAATGTCGGTCATCTCATACCCAAAAAGCCATGTCTTCGCAGACAATCATCGAAAGTCAATATCAAGTCAACACAAATATATGACAAACAATGGGTCCGTACCTGAAGTGCAGTGGACTTACTATAGACCACATCCGGGTCCTGACCGACAATCACCACAATTGCGTCCACTTTATGAATGTTATCCAAGTCTTCGTCGCTGTTCTGCTCCAAAGACACGGCAAAGAAAGAGACAAACGTTGAGATCAATGGCGCAAACAATGGCATCAAATATAATGGTATGGAAGTAGTCATCAAAATATTGTCTTACATTCCAAGAGTGGTACAGATGTCGGACGCGTCGGAAGAATGCATTCTTGTCGACCACCAATTGAGACATTGTTTTCGGTGACAACTCACGAGACCAACAGATGAGACAATAAGTGGTAAATCAGTGTTGAATGTGAAGAAGTGGTCACAACTGTCATCGACTTAACGGCGACTCAAGTGATGAACGATTGAAACGTTTGTCAAACAAAACACACAAACAATTAGATGTCGTAATAATGGCTGACTTTAGACGCGCTTTACGTCCAATCAATTGGCGCCTCATTTCCACTACAACTGTATTGCCATTCATTCAGACATTACGTACTCTTTCAACACTCACTGGATTCCGGATTCTGTGACACATATTCTTGTAATTGCATCGATTCTGAGGCAATCAAATGGACGCCAATTGAGTGTTTTATTGGCAGCTCTACTAATTCACAAATATAGGTATTAAACCATTAAATAAATCATACATTTAAGTCATTATATGTTACCATCATTTAAAAATGATTTAATCATGATGGTTACATCATCATAATATTAAATAGTTTATCGTGTTAATCAAATATTCTCATAGACTTAACATTGCTTAGATTTAATATGTGGTCAAAAATCACTAATTCCTTAGAGTTGAGTCAAACCAAGACATTACTTGCATTAGATTCTGGTAACATTACAGGAATGGGCAACATTAGCAACATGTTAACGTATAGGCTTGAGCTGGGATTCAATAATGCTCTCAATATTTCTCTCTCTCTCTCTCTCTCTCTCTCTCTACACACAAACAATTAGATGTCGTAATAATGGCTGACTTTAGACGCGCTTTACGTCCAATCAATTGGCGCCTCATTTCCACTACAACTGTATTGCCATTCATTCAGACATTACGTACTCTTTCAACACTACATTAGATTCCGGATTCTGTGACACATATTCTTGTAATTGCATCGATTCTGAGGCAATCAAATGCACACCAATTGAGTGTTTCATTGGCAACACTACTAATTCACAAATATAGGTATCAAACCATTAAATAAAACATGCATTTAAGTCATTATATGTTACCATCATTTAAAAATGATTTAATCATGATGGTTACATCATCATAATAGTAAATAGTTTATTGTGTTAATCAAATATTCTCATAGACTTAACATTGCTTATAGATTTAATAGCACTAATCACTAATCCATTAGAGTTGAGTCAAACCAATAGACATTACTTACATTAGATTCTGGTAACATTACAGGAATGGGCAACATTAGCAAAATGTTAATGTACAGTATTGGCTTAAGCTGGTATTCAATAATGCTCTCAATATTTCTCTCTCTCTCTCTCTCTCTCTCTCTCTCTCTCTCTCTCTCTCATTTAATTTCAGAAAAAATACTTTTGATAATACTTTTAATTCTTTTATTTATATTTAATAGAGTAGTAAATAATTTACAAATTAAATTAAAACACTATTTCGTTTGTTCGGCACATTTAGTGCTGGTTTTCCTCTTAAAAAAGTTTTTAATTTTAGACATCAATGAGTCCTTAGTTTTCTTATCACTTTCATTGTCTGCAATCTTAGCTCTTCTTGTGGTTAAGTTATGAATTGGTCCGAAGGCTAGACTAACGACAGTAGAGACTAAACAAATGACATTATATGGCATTGAGAAGTCAGGCGTCGGAAGTGAGACTAACAGTGTTTGAGTATATATTCTGACAAAATGCACATTTTGTGTGGAAATAGTCTCACGAATTGGTAGATAAGTAAAGTTTTTATCGGTGTTTAAATTCGCACTAATGATCGCCGAATTGACATAAACGCCGTGATTGGCGTCCGGCGGGTATTCCGTCCATTTGAGAAACACTCTATCAAATTGATAGGATATGTCTGTCATACTATTGGGTGGCAAAACCAACAGTAACTCCAAATGATGCGCTTGAATGCGATCTTTAGATGGCTTGTAATAAATGGTATGCGGTTTGAGTGACTGACCATTGGATGTGATTTCAAGTGTGTGCACATATATGCGTAAATACCAGGGAATCACATCTAAATACGCGATTTCTATGGGTTTATCCAAATTATTGAATATATGACAAGTGATGCCTCCGTCGGCCAAACCATAGCCTTTGATGAATCGGTTGGCGTAAAGCGGCGGCGGTTTTACACTCGAATACAATAAATTGTTTTGGAAATAATTGCCAATATTTAACGGTTTGCCGTTTTGAGCGATCATCTGTTTGAGATCATAGGCCGCGTACTTACGCTCTTCGGCGCCGATTACTGAATAAACCAATTTTGTCGGCTCTGGAGTTAGTTTTGTCAAATTCTTGTCGTTATTATCGGTTACATCGATATATAATGTAGTCTTTGAGGCCAAACTACAAGTGCTGGTGAGTGTTGTGCCAAACAGTTTCACTAAAGACCAGCTCTGCTTCCCGTCAAACATAATCGGAGGATTGAAGACAACGGAAATACTTTGAATTAATTCAACTGAAGTCGTCTCGCATTTGATATCCTTTTAAAACAATTATATTTAGTGAATAAACTCAACAGAGATTATGATTTAGAGCCTACTCTGCAAACGGGCCGGAAGTCAATGGCCAGCGAAAAGTAATAGGAGTTAAAGAGGTGTTGGGCGTTGAGAAGAGTGGCCAACCCTTTGTTGGCAAAACAGGGCAACAACTTCTTGAAAGGCGTCAAATTCTCAGTGCAAACCGATTCGTGCGGAAGAGCGCCGTAAAACAGTGACCCGTTTCGATACGACTGGCCATCGATCACACCCTCGGGTCTCAACGAATACTTGGGCTCAACTGTCGCCGAATTGTCGATGAAGTTAATGGACGCACAGAACTGACCGGAGAGTTCGCTCGTTATCTCTCGCCACGCGTTCTCTGGACTAAAACACAATGTTTTCATATTATTATCTCATATATGATATGTAATAGCATTTTGTAACTACTTTTTGTGGAAGTGTTGGAACCAAAGCCAGAGCTGTGCGTTGGGCGGCGCCTCCCGTATGGCATAACCCCATCGCTGGTGTTTCCAAACGCCTTTCGTTAGACTGAAGTGCAGTTCTTGTAATTCATGTTTTGAGATCAGTTTCCCCAAAGACAGAGGGAATACATTGAATCGATTGGCTTAACACAAGACATACACACATATAGTAAGCGATCATTTAGTGGTAATTAATGGCAAACAATACCCCAATTGATTGAATGCAAGCTTTTGTGCCAAATTGTCTTCAGCTCGAAGAAGGCATACAAGTGTCCGTCCGGTAAAGGCTTTAATACCAGAGTTTCCGTGTATTCCTCGTCAGTCGATTTGGTCTCACAATTGAATCCATTGATGGCTAATATCACACATAAAATCACTTTTAAATCAAATGAATTCAATGTCTTAAATGTGATCAACATTTTGGCCAAAAAATCACATTTCATTCAAACATATAATACGTAAACACTTTTGACAAACATTTAAGCAAAACAAACAAAATGTTATGCAATTTATTTATCACTCATTAACTGTATTTTCAGATATTTTGCGTTATTTATATACATGTAATTATATAGTATTCAAGTCACGTGTCATACATTAATACTCTTTAATGTTAAACAAATAGATCATAAATTACGACAAATTTAACGAAATTGAATGAATTAATAATTTACAAAAATACTCAACCCATCGCCGGCTAACATATCATTCATAAATAAAGTCTAATTATTAAAATTAGTTGACATTATAGGTTCACAAATGTCAGTATTTAAGTGAATTACAATTTGTAATTTACAAATAACAGTAATATTGACACTAAAAACTATTTACAAGCTTTTAGTCTATAATTAGTCTGTAATCATATATTTGGTCGATATTTCAATCATAAGTATTTTAAAGTCTTTTATTTGTGAAAAGTCTTTATTGTAAGCAATGTTTAAAATGTATTGAATTATGAATTGATTTGAATGACACAATCGAGTTGTCAGTCTTGATCAGCGCTGCTGTCGTGTTGTTGTCTTTTATTAGTTTTGGTCTTTTCCTGATTAAGTCTGAGAACAGCGCCTGGATTTGGATACGGCCTCATCTGAAACAGTGGTCCCGAAGCAGTCGAGTCCACACCACTCTTGGCGTCGCCCTTCTGTCCCAAGCCGTCCGACCACTTGCCTCGAGGCAGGTCTGAATAGGACGACGGATCCATTGGATCCAAATCATTGGCCTTTCGAACCGCTCGACCCTTCGCTTGACTTTCGCCTCTATTTCTATCATTAAATCTTAATTTATTAGTATTTCTATCATTTCTATCGGATTCCTCAGAATCCGAGTCATTATCGTTAGAATTGTCAGAAAGTTGTGAATCAGAATCAGATCCGTCTCCTTCTTGTTCGTCGTCGTCGTCTCTCAATAGACCTTAAAATCAAAATCAATTAAATTAAAGCAATTGAATAAATATATCATTAAATGTCATTTACTCCTCAGTTTGTCGGCCGATAGAGAGATGCGAGCGTTCGGGTGATGCGGCGGAAACCATGAGACCTCATCCGTCTCTGTCTTCCAGTAATAGAAACAATGTCTGCAAAAACATTAAACAAATCAATAATGGTTTGACATTTTGGTGATGCAATGCTTACACTCCCGGGTCATACACTTCTTGCCAGCCCTCAGGCAATGGGTATCTCTTCACAAGTCTCTGATATTTACGTTTGGTTTGCGGCGAGACTTCTTCGCTCACATCCGCGTACTTCTTATGGCAATAGAGAGAGCAGTCGTGATATATATTGTATTTATTGGGACAGCCCTTCACAGATACACCACTCTTCGCCTCAAACCGATTGTCGTCGTAGTCTTCGGCAATCACTTCCTCCAATTGCTCTAAAAGTTGAGCACAAATTCAAAGTTATTCAGTCGTCAAAAGTAAACACAATATAACAATATATGCACACCTTTTTGTCGGTCATCTTCGCCGGCATCGGTGGTAATGATTCCCCTCTTCTGTAGTCTTTGGGCTAAAGCAAAGGGAAGAGGCATTTGTGGAGCGGATTGTGATTATAATGTGCGGACAAAATGCTGGCCAATGAATGGCAACCAAAAGCCGTGTTTATAACGATTGTTATAAATACAGTGTTTATAGTGCTGTGGAAGTCATGCGCAGAACGAGTGCTTGTATTACACGATCGGACGGAAAGCCCTTTAATGTCATCCAATGTTTTGATGCATTCATTCATTCAATCATTCATTGTTTTGTCAAACATTTAGACAATAATTGTTGTTATCTTTTGATAATATCATTGCGTTTTGATTACCACTTCTTCGTGTAATTTCTCAATACTTGTCAACCAATTGGACGGACAGAAGTGCGGAAGCGATGGAAGCGGTGCCTAAACTACCGATGATTTACTTTGAGCTCAAAATAAGTCCCGTTTGTCCCGACTTTGCCATACCTTTCAAGAATGTAATGATTGTTACCATTGATTGTCAACCACTCTTCGCCTCAAACCGATTGTCGTCGTAGTCTTCGGCAATCACTTCCTCCAATTGCTCTAAAAGTTGAGCACAAATTCAAAGTTATTCAGTCGTCAAAAGTAAACACAATATAACAATATATGCACACCTTTTTGTCGGTCATCTTCGCCGGCATCGGTGGTAATGATTCCCCTCTTCTGTAGTCTTTGGGCTAAAGCTAACGGAAGAGGCATTTGTGGAGCGGATTGTGATTATAATGTGCGGACAAAATGCTGGCCAATGAATGGCAACCAAAAGCCGTGTTTATAACGATTGTTATAATACAGTGTTTATAGTGTAGTGGAAGTCATGCGCAGAACGAGTGCTTGTATTACACGATCGGACGGAAAGCCCTTTAATGTCATCCAATGTTTTGATGCATTCATTCATTCAGTCATTCATTGTTTTGTCAAACATTTAAACAATAATTGTTGTTATCTTTTGATAATATCATTGCGTTTTGATTACCACTTCTTCGTGTAATTTCTCAATACTTGTCAACCAATTTGACGCAAAGAAGTGCGGAAGCGATGGAAGCGGTGCCTAAACTACCGATGATTTACTTTGAGCTCAAAATAAGTCCCGTTTGTCCCGACTTTGCCATACCTTTCAAGAATGTAATGATTGTTACCATTGATTGTCATTCAATACTAATTGATTATTATTGATGTTTTTGTCACTAATAATGGTTTAGTTTATATCCAAACACTACTCAGAAGATGGAAATTCATACGACAGAGAGATCAGTGAATTGGAAGCGCTTAGAAATGTATGCATTATTTGACAATATTATTCAATTCTGTGGTTAATTGTGACCTAAAAATATGTTGCCATTCGTGTCATTGTCTTAACAGAAGGCGAGTCGAGTGCCGCGAGATTTCACCGGCTGTTCACTACTCAAGAGATATTACTCACAAGTGTATAGCCTTTTGAACAGATTTTCTGCGTTTGAGACTAATTTGGGCGTTGAATGTGTTTGGGTTGACATATACTCGGGTCAGACTCAGGTCCACGATCTGGACTTTGAGTTGGCGTCCATTCTGTACAATATCGGTGCCCTTCACGCAGAGTTGGGTGCACTCGACCTGAGGACCGGTGCCGACAACATGAAAGTCTCGTGCACTCACTTCCAGTGCGCGGTTTGGGCTTTTCAACACTTGAGAGACGATAATCGGCTCTTTAAGACGAAAGACATGTCTCACGACTTGTTGTCGTTCTTCGTTCAGGTAATGCTATCGCAGGCACAGGAATGCATTCTTGAGAAGTCTATGTTAGACAATCGCAAGTCATCCATTGTGGCCAAAGTGGCCGCACAAGTGGTTGAGTATTATAGCAGCTCTTTACTCATTCTTTTGCAATCGGCGGTCAATACGAGTGCGAGCCATACGATCGTCGATATCGTCGGCTCTAAGATATATAAAGAGTGGAAAAAATTTATTGAATTTAAAGTTTCGTATTATAACTCGATTTGCGCTCTCTTTATGGGAAATCTGGCCGAAGAACAGCAAAAGATGGGCGAAAGAGTCGCGTGGTTTCAGTCGGCAGAAGTGAAACTTAACGAAGCGATCAAACTGTCCAAACAGATGGACAGACCGGAGCTGAACGAAGCGCTTACTTTTGTGAACGATGTAATTAATGTGAAACTCGGAAACGCTATTAAAGAAAATGATTTTGTTTATCACGAAAAAGTTCTCACGAGTGATAAACTAACAGAAGTAAAGGGCGTTTCGCTCGTGAAAGGCATTCCGTTCAGTGTTTGTGATCCAGAAATCTGCGGGAATGACATATTTAGTCGTCTGGTGCCCATCGAAGCCCACGAAACCAACTCTATTTATAGCGCAAAAAAGGACGAAATTATGAGAACTGTTCGCATCAAAGTTAATGACAAGAATGAAGAATTGGACGCATATATGGCGTCCTTACAGTTGGACAAAGACAGGGTTCGGGTCGGAGACGAACGCATTCCCGACCAATTGATCGAAGTTTGCGCCGCAATGTCTGTCAATCCTAACTCTATTAGTGAAGTGACCGCTGTTTTGGATGAATTAGAAGAGATCAGCGATGAAGTGGACAAAGCTATCAGTGATACTAAAATACTTCTGGAAGAAGAAGAGAGCAAAGAGACAGATCACCAAAACCTGTACGGAAAGAGACCGACGTCTATGATTGTCGTCGAACTGAACAAAGAGTTGTCAAAACACGAGGAAATACACAAAAAGGCCTTACATTCCAACGGATCTCTAAGAGACAATTTGGAGCGACATTGCGATGACATTAAACTATTAATTAGTTCTTCGGCTCAAAACGTGTCATCGCTGTTGCCTTCAACGGGAAGTAGCCTTCCCTTCGATGAGTCCAATTTGGCTGAATTGGAGAAACTATTGGATAAAGTAAGCGAAATGAAACGCCAGCGCATACACCTCGAGGACCAATTGAGAGACACTATGGCCACCGACGACCTCATGAAACAAGTGTTGACTCACAACAAACAACAGATAGAGGAGGTGTTTAACAATGAAATTAAGAAATACGACAAAACAAAAGGTTTGTTGGACCAGAATCTGTCGGCTCAGGAGAATATTCTGCGCGCTCTGACCAAAGCTAACGCTAAGTACAGCGAAACACGAAGAGCACTGTTGGACAACGAACGGAACCGAAACGCTCGCATCGGTTCACTCATCCATACATACGATATATTTAAAGAATTGCAAACAAACTCTAAGAAAGGTCTGGAATTCTATCAGAAGTTTCAGAATATAGTGGACAGACTTCACGCCCGAACTCGTGGTGTCTGTAGAGTTCAGGACGAAGAAAGAGCTCAAATCAGTTCCTCTCAACGGAAGCCTAATTTTAATCATTCAAATGATAACTATATCGCAACAAATGGTGACACTTCTGGCACACCTAAACTCAAAGACTATTTGCAATACATTAACACTTCTAAACCCATTTCCGCTGCAAATTCTGTTTCAAATAATTATTACCCTATTGTTCCGCCGGCGCAGAACTACCCGCCCACTAGTATATCACAGAATATGCCTCAAAATTTATCCCATAATTTGCCTACAAATTCCCTCCAGAATTCTGTTCAGAATTCAACACAAAGTTTGTCTCAAAATTCCTCTCAGAATATGACACAAAATTCCTCTCATAGTTTGGCTCAAAATTCTGTTCAGAATATACCGCATAATTTACCCCAAAATATACCGCAGAATTATAATCAAAACTTACCCCAGAATATACCCCAAAGTCAACCGCAAACTTTATCACAGAATTACCCCCAAACTGTTTCAAACAACTATTCTTATGGTATATCTCAAAATGCGCCCCAAGTTATGCCATCCAATCAATCACAGAATCTGCCGCAAACTTTATCACAGAATATGGCATATAGTGTACCGCAGAACTCTACGTATAGTGTACAACAAAACATGTATAATATACCACAGAATCTGCCGCAGAATATGCCACAGAATATACCACAGAATATACCACAGAATATATCACAGAATATACCACAGAATGTACCACAAAGTTTGCCGCAGAATGTTCCTCAAAGCTTAGCACAAAATCTAACGTATAGTACACTACAAAATCCAACATATAGTGTACCCCAGAATTCTTACAGTTTACCACAAAATCCAGTATATACTGTACCCCAGACTACACCATATAGTCTACCACAGAATGGCGGACAATATAACGCTTCACAGATTCCATCATATAGTGTGCAACAGAATACATCATATAGTGTACCGCAAAATCAATCTTATAGTGTGCCACAGAATACACAGTATAGCGCACCGCAGAACCCGTCGTATAGTTTGCAACAAAATTTGTCTTATAATATACCGCAAAACTTACCACAAAGTTATGCACAGAACCAACAGTTCAGCCAACCCACTGATTCTCTCCTTTCGGACCCCATTAACGATAAAACATTTCCAATACTTCCGGCCCCACTTCAACCTCAAGTGATGTCTTCGCCGTCACTCACACCACAAACCACACCTCCTCTGCAGCCGAATATGGCATCGGTTCCAAACCATTGCAATCCCAACGTAAGCGTTAATATTGACGGACCGGTTGATCACCGAAATCTGACTTTACTCGACTAATTTTGGTTTATATATTTCTTACACTAGTATTAACTATAATATATTTAGTTTGTCTTTATATCTTTATATAACAGTTTTTCAAATGTTTTGTATTAAATAAACTGTTTTATAATGGGATTACTGTTAATGTTGGCTCACATCCCGTCCTTCCCTTTCCGCTCCCCAGAGAAACCCTAACAGTAAATATAGACAATCATTGTTTAATTGATTTACTTGTTGTATGGACTGAAGAGGTGTACGTTATGCTCATTAACAGTATAAACAGCAATACATGTATCAATACTTACGAGCGAACGGTACGAGCTTGTCGGCCGATATCTTAATAAAAAGCCACTAATCATGTAGTTTAGGCCAAATAAAAAATATAAATTAAATATCTCGGGCTGATAGCCATAAACGCCCGAAATATAGCCATTTTAGTGATCGCGCCCATACAGCGTATAGCAATGCAGTACTGGTGATTGGCCCAAGCATTGTGTGAAACACCGTTTTTTAATGCTATACGCCGTATACGCGGAATCACTAAAATGGCCATATCTCGCGAGTTTATGGCTATCAGCCCGAGATATTCAATTTATATTTTTTATTTTGCCTAAACTACATGATTAGTGACTTTTTATTAAGATATCGGCCGACAAGCTCGTACCGTTCGCTCGTTAATATAAAAGTTGGTTTAATAATAAATAATAGTATTTATATTGAAGAAGAAAAATTGAAATAAAATAAATGATAACTAATTTTGTCATTAAATTTCCATTTGAATGAATTATTAAATTGAGAGCACTTTTTGTTGTGACACGAAATNTTAATATAAAAGTTGGTTTAATAATAAATAATAGTATTTATATTGAAGAAGAAAAATTGAAATAAAATAAATGATAACTAATTTTGTCATTAAATTTCCATTTGAATGAATTATTAAATTGAGAGCACTTTTTGTTGTGACACGAAATGATAGTCAATGAGTGATACGTAAAGTTTGATCACTTTTTTTCATTTGTTTGTCTGTTAATTGAGTTTATTTTGTCTTCAATTTTGTCGGTTTTTATAGTTCACAACTCCTCTCCAGTCAGGCATTGAATATCGAAATAAATTTATTTTATTTGGTTTTCAAATATACTTTTACTGCAAAATAATTGTTTCATTAAAACAAACAAAAAGTTGTTATGAGTTATTGAATAAAATTGTGAAACAACTCATTGGAGTCCTTCAGATGCGTTAAACCATTGAACGAACGGAGAATATATTGTTTGGATTTGCTTTCAATTGCAAGCGAATGGTAATTATGTTTGAATGAAGTGATAGTTTTTTTTATGATTTCATTATAAGATATACACTATAGAAAAGTACAGTAATAGTGAATATAATACCTGAATATAACGCATACGAGTTGTTTAAGAAGTTTGACTCAAAAAACACAACGACTCAAAACTGGTTCAAAGATTGTCCTATTTTTTAAAGTATTTCCTAAATTTCATGATTTTAATACTGGACTTCATTTTCCATTCAATTTGTATTTAATTTCAATTTGTTTCATATGTTTGTTTCGTTTTCAATCCAAACGTCTATTTGTCACAAACACATCGACCATATATTTTCGGACAACTGATTCAAAACTGAGCCAAACCGTGACAATCAGTTATATTACGTAAGTTTTTCTAATCATTTACTAAAATATTACTTTCGTTGCAATCATACACTTTTTAAGTGCTTTCAATCGATTAATACATTGTTTATTAAGCAAAAATAAATTATAGCTTTATATTTAGATCTGAATTAAAATATATTACAATAAACTATAACTTTGTGAATAAATAGCCGTCGCTAACAATAAATTCAATTTCTAATTCAATTAGGGCTCAATTCATGGCTTTTTTAATTAATTTATTCAATGCTATGAATAGTTTGTATTTTCAACTCCTTTTTTCTTCATAATAATTGCCAAATCATTGAAACAAATGAATGGCAAAAATAATTATGCAATGAATTCACAAAATTTGTCTAACAATGGCTTACTTATCGAAAAAGTATTACTTTTCTAAGAAAATTAACTTTTGAACGAAAAATTTCACTAAAACTTTAAAATAATTATCATTTTATCGATTGAATACAAAAATTGACAGATAATACAGTATTGTCTCCACTTTTTCACTCAATATATGTGTGAAAATAATTTTTTAAAGCAGACAAAAAATATTGAAGACAATTGATTGAGAATACGATTGAATATTAACGTAATATTAATACATAATATACGGTAATAACGATTGTATGCATTAATTGTTCAGTGCTTTGAGTGTTTAGTGCACTATAAGTACTAAACACTGAAAATGTTTTCTCTCCGTTCATTGCGTGCATTTAGCACTTGTATTGCGTAATCCATTGCCTAAATACACGACTACACTATTATTAAGCGCCGGGCGTTTAATACTAGACATAAATGCATATCAAAAAGATTTACAAATATTATTTAATAATTTATTTAAAACACATTTTTGGTCATTTATTTAATAAATATGACCACAATTGACAGCACTATTAATTATATAAAACTATATCTGTTTGCTCTAAAAGTACAACAAATCAAATAAATAACTGTATGTTTAAAGAGTTAGAGTATATGAAGGCGTTTATTAGGCGGGCGTTTATGTTGTGTGCCGTCGATGTGTTGGTTAGCAATGCTATGCAATACTAGAGCAGTGTTTCAATGATTGCACTCATAATACGATCACAACTACTGTAACGTAAAGTCAAAACTTGTCACTTGTCTAACACATTGATCCACATTTGATCCCAATCTTCAGCACATCTGCAATACGTGTGTGGTTTGCGCTAACCATTCAAGTGATCCACTGTTTGTCAGCCATTATTGTGATCCAACTGATCCAACGGTGAAGAGTGGGTGATGTGTCCGGTCGTGTTATTGGCGCTGATATTATCAGTGATTTTGCTGTTACTGGAAGTGACCGCAGCTTTGAGTCTAACATTCAGGCCATCGATTGTGAATCAGCTGAAAGAAGACGATATCATTTCCGTCGAGTTTGGTTTCAATCAATCCAACCATCGGTTCAATCAAAAGGATTATTACGATTTGTATGTCGACGACAACTCTGTGGTGGAAGTGGTCGGCGACAAGAGTCTGGTTGTGGACCACAATTGGCCCCAAAACGGCTCATTTGAATTGAGGGGCAAATCGTTGGGCCACTCGTGGCTTCGTTTGGTCAACAGAAACAACAGCAACGATGTCAGCGACAAACTGGCCATCAGTGTTGTCCGACCGATGAGCCAATTGACTAAAATCTTCACTATATCTGTGGCTGTATTGATATCAATAAACTATATAAACATGGGATGCGCTCTCGATCTCAATGTGGTCTACCAAGTGCTGAAGAGGCCGATTGCGCCCACCATTGGATTTGTTTGTCAATACACTTTCATGCCTTTGGTATACCATTTGTTACTCTCGTTGTAATGGTTTGTGATTTAATGAAATGATGTGTTATTTTGATGAATAGATTGCATACTTTGCGGGCAAACTGTTGTTCACGGAGTCATACCTCCAATTAGGACTGTTTATCTTCGGCGCGAGTCCCGGCGGCGGCGCCAGCAATATGTGGACAGTCCTTATGGGGGGTAATCTCAATCTCAGTATTACCATGACTTTTATCAGCACTCTGTCAGCGATTTGTAAGTTTAAAGTTCCCGTTCAATCAAAATATAGTATTTATTTTTCCTTTTAATTCACTTATTGTTTAATTGTTTGGTATTTAACAAAAACAACACTTCCGGAGAGGATATACCACATCCTTATCTCATTGTTTCTATTCTTAGAATAAATTATAGTTTAAATCTGTTTTTTAATCATTTGCCACTAATTTCAGTACAAATCTCACGGTTTATCTGCGCCGGCGGAACAATAGGGTAATAATTATTTGAAACAGAATTTGCAGCGGAAATGGGTTTAGAAGTGTTAATGTATTGCAAATAGTCTTTGAGTTTAGGTGTGCCAGAAGTGTCACCATTTGTCGCGATATAGTTATCATTTGAATGATTAAAATTAGGCTTCCGTTGAGAGGAACTAATTTGAGCTCTTTCTTCGTCCTGAACTCTACAGACACCACGAGTTCGGGCGTGAAGTCTGTCCACTATATTCTGAAACTTCTGGTAGAATTCCAGACCTTTCTTAGAGTTTGTTTGCAATTCTTTAAATATATCGTATGTATGGATGAGTGAACCGATGCGAGCGTTTCGGTTCCGTTCGTTGTCCAATAGTGCTCTTCGGGTTTCGCTGTACTTAGCGTTAGCTTTGGTCAGAGCGCGCAGAATATTCTCCTGAGCCGACAGATTCTGTTCCAACAAACCTTTTGTTTTGTCGTATTTCTTAATTTCATTGTTAAACACCTCCTCTATCTGTTGTTTGCTGTGAGTCAACACTTGTTTCATGAGGTCGTCGGTGGCCATCGTGTCTCTCAATTGGTCCTCGAGGTGTATGCGCTGGCGTTTCATTTCGCTTACTTTATCCAATAGTTTCTCCAATTCAGCCAAATTGGACTCATCGAAGGGAAGGCTACTTCCTGTTGACGGCAACAGCGATGACACGTTTTGAGCCGAAGAACTAATTAATAGTTTAATGTCATCGCAATGTCGCTCCAAATTGTCTCTTAAAGATCCGTTGGAATGTAAGGCCTTTTTGTGTATTTCCTCGTGTTTTGACAACTCTTTGTTCAGTTCGACGACAATCATAGACGTCGGTCTCTTTCCGTACAGGTTTTGATGATCTGTCTCTTTGCTCTCTTCCTCTTCCAGAAGTATTTTGGTATCACTGATAGCTTTGTCCACTTCATCGCTGATCTCTTCTAATTCATCCAAAACAGCGGTCACTTCACTAATAGAGTTAGGATTGACAGACATTGCGGCGCAAACTTCGATCAATTGGTCGGGAATGCGTTCGTCTCCGACCCGAACCCTGTCTTTGTCTAACTGTAAGGACGCCATATATGCCTCCAATTCTTCATTCTTGTCATTAACTTTGATGCGAACAGTTCTCATAATTTCATCCTTTTTTGCGCTATAAATAGAGTTGGTTTCGTGGGCTTCGATGGGCACCAGACGACTAAATATGTCATTCCCGCAGATTTCTGGATCACAAACACTGAACGGAATGCCTTTAACGAGCGAAACGCCCTTTACTTCTGTTAGTTTATCACTCGTGAGAACTTTTTCGTGATAAACAAAATCATTTTCTTTAATAGCGTTTCCGAGTTTCACATTAATTACATCGTTCACAAAAGTGAGCGCTTCGTTCAGCTCCGGTCTGTCCATCTGTTTGGACAGTTTGATCGCTTCATTAAGTTTCACTTCTGCCGATTGAAACCACGCGACTCTTTCGCCCATCTTTTGCTGTTCTTCGGCCAGATTTCCCATAAAAAGAGCGCAAATCGAGTTATAATACGAGACTTTAAATTCAATAAATTTTTTCCACTCTTTGTATATCTTAGAGCCGACGATATCGACGATCGTATGGCTCGCACTCGTATTGACCGCCGATTGCAAAAGAATGAGTAAAGAGCTGCTATAATACTCGACCACTTGTGCGGCTACTTTGGCCACAATGGATGACTTGCGGTTGTCTAACATAGACTTCTCGAGAATGCATTCCTGTGCCTGCGATAGCATCACCTGAACAAAGAACGACAACAAGTCGTGAGACATGTCTTTCGTCTTAAAGAGCCGATTATCGTCTCTCAAGTGTTGAAAAGCCCAAACCGCGCACTGGAAGTGAGTGCACGAGACTTTCATGTTGTCGGCGCCGGTCCTCAGGTCGAGTGCACCCAACTCTGCGTGAAGGGCACCGATATTGTACAGAATGGACGCCAACTCAAAGTCCAGATCGTGGACCTGAGTCTGACCCGAGTATATGTCAACCCAAACACATT
>CAJPIZ010000513.1:0-23654 GCA_905368565.1 Medioppia subpectinata
TTCAATGATGATGGAAAATATTAATTGTATGCTTTATAATGTACATAATTTTTTTTATAGAATAATCCTTGAATTAATTAGAAAGTTTAATTAAAATTAAAATATTCAATATAAAAATATTTATTTAAAGTCTACATATAAATCAATATAATCTATATTATTTATTTATCCTTAGGCAATTAATATTTTACAAATAAGAATATTAAATATTTTAATATTTAAATGTAAATGCTCGCATAATTTATTACAAACTGTAATCAATAAATTGTAATAAAAACTAGTCCTTTAAAATTTATATTTTTATTAATAATTCCGATTTAACTATTGACCAGAACTTATTTAATAATGACATAATAAAAATTATATTATTGCCATTTTACTTTTGTGTTCATAATAAAAATTGTGTCAAATAAACATCTTGATTTATTTAAATAAATTATTAATTCTACACAAATATTGAATATCTAACAATTTAATTATACCACAAAACTTACATATTTATTACCTTTTTGTTATTAAAAATATAAAGTTATATCATTCTAACTTTCTATGAGTTACATGAAGTTTCATGTAGGTTTATATTATATTTTATGATATAAGTATGATATGATATGATAAATATGATAAAGCAATATTTAATCATTATACTTTAAAGTAAGTATTTCATATAATAATTTTCATCACTTTTTATCAATGTTATTAATCTGTTTATAAAAACGTGTTTTAAATAATTGTATAATACAATTTGTATTTAAGAATCACAAAATAAATAATTTTTTTTACTATTTAACATTGTAAAAAATATATCAAATTAACTATGAAAATCAACAGCATGATAAATATTGATGATGATACAAAATCAACTCAAGTTGCAAATACAAGTGCACTTGCTAAAATATCAAATAAAATACCAGTTTTTGGGATACTATGCACCATAATTGGTATACAATAATTATGATAATAACCAAACATAATTTTTAATTAATTAATTATTATATTGTATCACAGTTGTAATATTAGACTCATTAAACGGTCTCTTGGTTAAATTATTTACATTGGCATATTTAAATCCAATACAGGTCTTGTTTACCTCGTAATGACATCGAGATGATTTCTGTAAATTGTTTTAATATAAAAATTATATGAAAAACTTAAATTTGTTAACTTTACGATTCTTAAAAATATAGCAACTATCAAAATTGTATTCATAAAAATAATTTAATACACAGTGCAAATAGTAATGCTCTATATAAAGTAAACGCTATTTTGTTATAAATTCCATATTTTTAGTTGTTATATTTTTAAAAGTGCTTAAGTAAAAAAAAATATATATATATGTCATCAAACTAATAAATAAAGTTAAATAATATTTATTATTAGTAATTACTAAAATTTCCGCATGAAATTTATTTTATAAATTTTATTGAATTAATTATTATTATTATATTTTATTTAATATTATAATTTTATAAGTTTTTAATTATTGTAGTTCAATAAATAATTTGTAATTTTTATGGACTAAAAACTTTAATTTTAAGTATTAATATTAAGTTAAAAAATGTTGTCTATTCATACAATTCAATACAATATACAAATGTAGAATAATTATTGTATAATAATTTAACATTGATAAAATCAATGCAAACCAATATTTCAGTAATATTACATTGATGAATCGGCTGTTTATTATAACATATAATGTACTAACTATGGTAGTATATAAATAAATTATTTACAAATAAAATGGATATAATGCTAGTTAACTAAACTCAAAATATTACTCAAATTATTGTTTTTAAAATTTTAATTTACTGCAGTTCTACAAGGTAAATGTTTATTAAATAATAATTTAATCTGATTATTATATTATTTATTAATTGCCTAGTAATTCTGTAAATGAACAAAACAATTTTCATTAACTAATAGTAATAAAAATTAATTTATTTATTTCAATTAAAACGAGCCAGACTAAAATAATGAAAAACCATCATGACAAAATTAGACGTGTTAGAAGAAAATCATCAAGGACCACAATAATTGATTGGTTAGCAAAACTACCTTCATGTATACCTGCCTTTGGAATAGTGTTGACAATAATTGGTAAAATTAATTTTGTTATATAAATGGTTCATTATTTTATCTATGTAAACAATAGCTGTTATATTGGATTCTATTGGCGGTGTATTGATAAAATTGTCCATGTTGGTTCAATTTCAGATTAATCCAGTGCAAGTGATGTTTTTTAGGTAAAAATAATTATCATCTCTCTCTTTCTAAAAATTATAGACTGTAATTTAGTAATTAATATTGTATTACCATATTCAAATACAAGTACAATTATAACAATTATGGCTTAGTAACCCCTGACGATATTCTATGTTAAATTACAATTATTATAATTTTATAAATTTCACATGGTGACTTGGTAATTTTATTTTACTTATTTTAGAGGAGTCACCCAATACTGTATATACATATTAGTGGTGGCCATTTCCGGGCATAACCTATGCGGGGTGAAAGGTGAGCGGTCACCCTTGCTAATTACAAGTATATTTGGCGCAATATCGGGTTTAGTAAGTTATTTCGCCATTCGTTTAATACCCTTATCCGACATGTTTGCCATATACCTGTGCGCACCCGTATTGGTCTTACCGGTAGCCTATGTGGCGCTCCGGGAGCCCATCACTGCCGTACACGTGGGCACCGGTATTATCACAATAATGGGCGCATTTATTACGTGTAGGCCAACATTTTTATTCAACCCGCACGGTTTAACAGTGTACGCTACTGATCGCACCATGGGCGTTATATTAACAATTGTCATGGCAATATTAATTGTGCCTTATCTAGTTTATATGCGCTCGATGCGAACCACCTCGGTGGCGGTTATTGGTGCATGGCAAAATCTTGCACCTCTACTCGCGGCCGCAATTGTAATGCCATTTGTAGACAACGCGTTTGATATGCCCGTTGGCATCTCTACCTGGATTTTATTACTTGGTCAAGGTGCGATTGGCGCTGTGGCCAATGGGTTTCGTATAGTCGCGTACCGGTACGAGTCGGCCGGTCCGTTGGCGTTGGCAAACGGTTGGATTATTGTCATGGGTTTCCTGTGGGACATCACGGTATTTGGTGAGCATATTTGGTGGACGTCTGTTGTGGGCTCGGCTTTAATCGCGCTGGCTATAGGGGTAAATGCATATGAAAGCCACCTGGATGCAAAACACAATGGGTGATATTGTAGTTAGGTAAAATTTTACACTCGCTTAAATTACGTATAAACTTACATTTTGCTAAAATTTGTTTGATTTAATAATTATTAATTTTAGTGACTTTATGATTTGAGACATTGTGTGTTTATTATTCAAAAGTTTTACTGACAAATTTAGGTTTAATTAAATTTGCTTCACATATTTTTAAATTAATGGTTTATAAATGTTAGTTTATGCAAACTTTATTTAAACTAGTTATTTATTACAAATAAAATCCATAATACAGTATCTACTTTATGGATACTTTCCAGATTAATCATTCAATTTTATATTTGCTTTATAATTCTGGTGAGTTTCGTACCCATTAATACCAATAGCAATTACAATTAATATGGAACCAACTATAGATGTCCACCAAATTGGTTCGCCAAATACCGTAATATCCCACATAAAACCCATAACTATAATGCAACCACCTGCCAGCGATAGAGGTCCGGCCGATTCGTATTTATAAGCCAATAGTCTAGTATAATTAGCTGCTACGCTAAACACACCTTGACCAATTAGCAGGGCCCAGGGTTGCCAACCAATAGGCATGGTAAACGAGTTGTTCATAAATAGCATTATTGGCGCCACCATCAGGGTAACAAATAACCCACTACAGGCACCAGTAACCGGCACTGGGGTGTTTTGGAGACGGCGCATATATACAAGGTAAGGTACAATAACGAAAACGTTTGCAATCACCAGGGTAATTCCCAGTGTACGACCCGGAACATTTACAATTGCAAACGGATTGAATATGAAAGCAGGTCTGCAGGTTATAAGTACACCCACCAGGGTCAATATTGTGGTGCCCACGTGTACCAGTGTGATGGGCTCCCTGAGCACAATGTAGGCCATCACTAATACTAGTATCGGTGTACACATGCTTATGGAGTATATGTCTGCCAATGGGACTAAACGGTACGCAAAATATATGAGGATACAGGCAGCGCATGAGCTCAAGCACACAATAAGTAGGGGTGTTCGCTGGCCGCGCGTGCCTGTTAGATCGTAACCCATTGTGATATTAATAGCCATATATATGAAATACTGAATGCTTGACCTAGGAAAAATGTGTTTAACATTGTTTAATTACTTAAAAATCAATATAATGTAAAATTTACTTAAATCAAAATTTAATTTTTGACTTGAACCGTATATAACGGGATATAGTTTATAAAAATTATAATATCCAATTACTGTACTTTATTTGTAAACAAGTTCTATCTTAATAATTTTAATAAGTATTAATTTTTAAAATATAAAAATTAAATTGAACTGAAAATAATTGTGTGTATTTAATACCAACCTGAATAATAACACAGTCATTGGGTTTAATGTGGCCAATGCGGATACTTTTACAATGAGTGCCAATACGGAATCAATAAACAAACCTAGTACAAATTATTTACATTAAATTTAATTAGTTAATTTCATTAAAATAAATTTGCTGTATTAATTAACTTATTAAAAAACATATGATTCCAAATGCCGGTATCCAGGCTGCTAATTTTTCAACCATTGTTTTGTTTGTCGTTTTGGGTGCAATAATAATTTGATTGGTTGGTACTTCACCATGGCCAGCGATGTAAATTACATCCAAATTACTGTCAACACTATAATATATTATATTCTATTTATCCAAAAAGTTACATTGTTAAAATATTTATTATTAACTAACTCTACAACAAATTGCCAAGTATTAATGTTTGTAATATTTATTAGTATAAATACCTTTTTGAATTATATTGTATTGACATTTAAACGTTTTTATATTATTATAAATAATTAAAGTAATAATAAATAAAATATGATCTTTTACTAAGTTAAACAAAATTTTTGTAAAATGTACATTACCGTTAATCTGGTTATTTTTAAAAAGTAAAAATAATGTACTTTATTAACAATGATTGTTGTTAAAATGATGACATAGCTATATTTGTTACAATACGCCAAATCATTACATCAGATAATATTATTATTATTATATAAAATTAAGTTATAAAAATAGTGAAAACCACCTGGATGCAAAACACAACTAATACAAGAATAACAATTTTAACAAAATACAACAATAGGTAATAACTATATTATTGTAAAATAAGAAAATATAATAATTTGGCAAGTAGATATATTTTTTTAAAACTTGTGTCAAAATGTTTATATATAATGTACTTAAATTTTACTAAAATTTGTATAATTTAAAAATTAGCAATTTTATTAAATCTATAATTTAATATATTGTGTATTCATTATTCAAAGTTTTTTACTGACAAAACTAATGTTAATTAGATTTGATTTACATATTTTAAAATTAATGGTTTGTAAATGTTAGTTCATGCAAATCTAATTTAAACTTGATATTTATTACAAATAAAATTCATGATACTGTCCAAATTAATTATTTAATTTTACATTCGTTTTATAATTCCGGTGAGTTTCGTACCCATTAATACCAATCGCGATTACAATTAATATGGAGCCAACAATAGATGTCCACCAAATAGGTTCATCAAATACCGTAATATCCCACATAAAACCCATGACTATAATGCAGCCACCTGCCAATGTTAGAGGTCCGGCCGATTCGTATCTATAAGCCAATAGTCTAGTATAATTTGCTGCTACGCTAAACACACCTTGACCAATTAACAACGCCCAGGGTTGCCAATCAATGGGCGTGGTAAAAGAGTTGTTCATAAATAACATTATTGGCGCCACCATAAGGGTCACGAATAACCCACTACAGGCACCAGTAACCGGCACCGGGGTGTTTTGGAGCCGGCGCATATACACAGAATTAGGTACCACAACAATAACGTTTGCAATAATCAGGGTAATTCCCAGTGTACGACCCGGGACATTTTCGATTGCAAATGGATTGAATATGAAAGCAGGTCTGCAGGTTATAAGCACACCCACCAGGGTCAATATGGTGGTGCCCACCTGGACCAGCGTGATTGGCTCCCGGAGCACAACGTATGCCATCACTGATACCAATACCGGTGTACACATACCGATGGAGTATATGTCTGCCAACGGGACTAAACGGTACGCAAAGTATATGATAATACTGGCAGCGCATGAGCTCAAGCACACAATAAGTAGAGGTGTTCGCTGACCGCGCGTGCCTGTTAGATTGTAACCCATTGTGATATTGATAGCCATGTATATTAAATATTGCATGCTTGCTCTAGGAAGAAGTGTGTTTAACATGGTTTAATTATTTACAAAATAATATGAAGTAAGCTTTCTTAAATTAAATTTAAATTTTAACTTGAACGCTATATTAGGGGCTATATTATTATTAGCAAGAGAGGGCGAAATTAATATACGCCCCCCCGTTTATAATGTATAATTTCTATGCTGTGTTCACCCAGGTGAACGAGTCGGTCACTTATGATTATTAGTATTAAAAAATTAGAATATTCAATTATTTTACCTTTAAAGTTTAAAGTTTAAACCAATATAAGTTCTATCATTTTAATAATGTTGGTAAATAATATTTTTTTAAATACCAAAATTAAGCAATAATAACTAAATTGATAATAAATGTGTGTGTACCAACCTGAATAATAACACAGTTATTGGGTTTAATGTAGATAATGCGGATACTTTTACAATTAGTGCCAATAAGGACTCAATAAACAAACCTAGTAGAAATTATTAACATTAAACTAAATATTATCAAAATAAATTTGTTGTAAATAAGTAACTTATTAAAAAACATATGATTCCAAATGCCGGTATACATGCTGCTAATTTGTCAACAATTGTTTTGTTTGCTGTTTTAGGTGCAATAATGATTTGATTGGTCGGCACTTCACCATGGCCAGCAATGTAAATTACTTCCAAATTACTGGCAACATAATAATATATTACATTTCATTTATTTAAAAATTACATTGTTAAAATATTTATTATTAACTAAATCTACAACAAATTGCCAGGTATTAATGTTTGCAATGTTTGTCAGTATAAATACCTTTCTGAATTATATCGTATTGACATTTTAAACTTTCTTATATTGTTATAAACAATTAAAATAATATTAACTAATATTTTCATTTACTAAGCCATACAAAAATTTAGTAAAATGTACATTAACATGAAGCTGGTTGTTTTATAAATAAAAATAACGTATAAATTATACTTGATTATACTTATACTTATACTTATTTATACTAATACTTATACTTGATTAACAATGATTGTTATTTAAATAATGACATAGCTTTATTTGTTACAATACGCCAAATCATTATAATTACTGAATATATAACTTTTAAAATTTATATAATGCGCCAAGATTAAAGTCAATCAAACAGTGTGAATTGATACAGTGGCCAATCAACATTAAAATAGAAAGTTCTTTGAGAAAGTCCTTTCGAGAGTTATAGGATGAGTAATTATAATATTATTATAATATAAAATTAATTAAAAAAAATTAAATTTAGTTTAAAAACAGTGAATTTTGCATAAATATATTTTTATAGTATTTTATAAAGATAAACAAATAAAAATCCATAAATAACATTGTTAATGATCTCATTTAATATTAGCTTTGTTATGTTGATGCGTCTCATAAGCGTTAACAACAATTGCAAAAACAACTAAAATGGAGCCAACAATTGATGTCCACAAAATTGGTTCGTCAAATACCGTGATATCCCATATAAATCCCATCACTATCATTGAACCTCCGGCCAGTGATAGGGGTCCGGCCGACTCGTATCTGTACGATATTACTCTGAGTACACTTGATACAATACCTAAAACACCTTGCCCTAATAGCAGCGTCCACGCCTGCCAGCCAATGGGCATGGTGAAATGTGCGGTGGTTAATTGAATTATTGGTCCCAATACGGTCATTATCACTAACGAAGAGATTGCCCCAGTAACCATGACCGGGGTGCTTTTAAGTTGGCGCATAAACACTTGGAATGGCACCATGGCAATTACAGATAGAATAACCAGTGTAATGCCTAGCGTACGACCGGGGCTAGTAATCGTTTCGTATTGGTTAAATATAAAAGTAGGCCTGGCCGTTATAATGACTCCCGCCAGGGTCAATATACCAGTGCCCACCTGGACCAGAGTGATTGGCTCCCGGAGCAGAAAGTATGCCATAACTGACACCAATATCGGTGTACACATGCCGATAGAGTACATGTCTGCCAACGGGACGTACCGGTACGCGAAGTATGTGAAAATACCGGCCGTGGAACCGCTTAAGCACACAATTACTAAGGGTATGCGCTGAACACGTATTCCCATTATATCATTGCCCATGATGATATTGAAAATCGTGTATAAAATATACTGCGTGGCCATTCTAAAATACAGTAGTTAAAGTTACAGTAATAAATTAATTATTCAAGTTATAAATACACTATATACTTTATATTTTATTTTAAACAAACTGTATGTAAATTAAGTTTGCTGTTAATATAAAGTTATATTGTAATTTATATTATTCTACTATACTGTACTATTATTATATTAGTAATATTATTATACCAATAAATACATTTATTACAATAAATATAAATGATAATAAAACAGCTTACCTAAATAATAACACAGTCATCGGGTTAATATTAGCCAGTGCGGATATTTTTACAATTAGTCCAAGTAGGGACTCGATAAACAAACCTTGTTTAGATAAATCACAAATTAGTAGCATAGTAACATTTTGGATTGAATAAATATTAATTTACTTAATAATAAACATATTATGCCAAATGATGGCATACGTGCTGCGAGTTTTTCGATTAATGATTTATTTGTTGGTACATTGATTGGACTGATTGAAACTTCACCATCAATGGACATTTGGCTTATAATATAAAAGTATGATCATATAGCATTTATTTATTTATAATTTTATACCGAATTATAAAAATTTAAACCTAAAAATATGTAAAAATTAATTATATAGCTTAACCCTAAATCTAGCTATAAATAGATATAGTTTAAAAACATATATGTTTATAATATTGCCAATATTATATTGATCATAATGAAAATACCTCGGTGAATTACATTCTATTGACATTGTTGCCATATTTTGCGTTTATTAAAATAAATAATTTTTATAGTAATTTATTTTAATAATTAAAAATTCACATAATATTAAATTAACGCAAAATTAGCTAAATAATAGACACACAGTATAATAATATTCCTTAACTATTGGGTATACAATATAAGGTATTAACCTTCTGTGTTATCAAAATAATGACATACCAATATTTAACATAATAGTGTCTAGTCTAACATAAGTTATGTTACATAATTAGTCAAACATTAGTTTGCATAAATTAAATAATAACTTGCAATTAAGTTAGCTTATACAATTTTTTATTTTTAATAATTTAAATGCTAACTATATTAAAATACTCTTTATTAAATTATTTATTATGAATTGTTTAAAAAAGAAATTGTCATAATAATATTTCGTTTATTATTTCATAAAAATAGTAAATAAAATTATTAAACAACATAATTAACAAATTTAAAAAATAATTTTATTATAATAAAATAGAGTAAATTATAAAAATAGCATGACCATGCTTCATTATCTATTTGGGTCAGCGTATATCGTATGAAACGATAATGCTAATAATGCCATAAAAATCAGACCTGAGCCAACCACTGACGGCCAGTACACGGGCTCACCAAACACTGACACTTCCCATACAAACGCCAATACAATGCCCAGACCTTTAGTCAGCGATAGTGGCCCAGCGGAACCATACCGTGAAGCCACAGTGATAAACCCCTGGTTGAGTACACCGCACGGAACCATAGCGGCCAATAGCAGCCAAGTAGAGGTGCCCGCGGGCCACTGCCAATGGCCTAATATGGTTGCTATAGCAGCCGATGTAAATACCATGCACGCAGACATCCATGTGACAACCACTGACACGGACTCGCCTTTTAGCTGGCGCAAAGTGATCAAGACCATTGCCGATGATATGGATGCACCCAATGATAGTAGAATGCCCAGATTGAACATAGGGTAGTTAACTGTGTTTTCCAGGTGTATTGTTTCATTTGAAAATGTTTCATTTGATAGTGTTACATTTAAAAATGTTTTATTTCCAGTATGTCTAGGTCCAAAGGCAAATTCTGGCCGACAAATAATTACGACCCCGGTGGTTATTAGCGTACCGGTCAGACCGTGTATGAGTGCTATGGGCTCCCGGAGTATAACCCTCGCTAGTAGTACGCAAAACACCGGCGACGACATAAATATAGTGATGGCATCGGATAACGGCATCAAACGGTAGGCGCTGTACAGACACACGATTACGATTGTGCCGAACGCGCTCCTGGAGGCCAGTATTAATCGGGTTTTCCGGCGACCAAGGAGGTTTTCTTGGTTAATTACGCCAATGGCCAAATACACGATAAATTGTCCAAGGCCACTATATGAAATTCCGAATTGTATGTATTGTGTGATATTAAAAGTCCGAGGTTTATATGCAGTGTATTTAAGGTATGCTTACCGGAAAAATAGTATTTCCATC
This sequence comes from Medioppia subpectinata, assembly GCA_905368565.1. NCBI lineage: Eukaryota > Metazoa > Arthropoda > Arachnida > Sarcoptiformes > Oppiidae > Medioppia > Medioppia subpectinata. The sequence goes on from CAJPIZ010000513.1 coordinate 10,793, forward strand.
GGTTGTAAGTCCGGCAATGATTTGACTATCAATGCGCCGAATGAATTCATAGTAACCCCTGTATTATTAATGAATATTAGTTAATAATTTACTAATATGTTATTATTTTATATTAAATAATTATTAATATTAATTTACCTATCATGGAGCATATTATTCCAAAAGCAGGTATTTTGTTCGGTAATGCTAACAAACAATTTAATATTATTGACGAGCATGTTTGTTTATTTTTGTGAATATTTTGTGGATTTTTAATCACGGTCGGTGCAATGATAACATCTTTAGTATTAGCACCTTCCTTGTTTAATCTACAAAAATAAACAACAAAACAATATTAAATATTAGTGATTAAACAATAATTATTATATATTAAGTAATAATTTAATATACAATTACTTACATAGTTAACGTAACAGCATCATCACTAGACATGTTTAATAATATAAAATAACTAAAAATAATTTTTAAAAATATTTATATTGTGTTCAGGTAACTTGATTAGTTTTAAAATCATATTTCATTTAATAACGTTTTTATTTTAGGTATTTTATTTATATGTATCATATTAAAGTAATTTTTAATAACCTGTTTTAAAACACATATTATCTTAATGTGCATTTTACTTATTAATTCTGTATCACATATACACTGAATGTACATTGAATTAATTAACCTTGGCATAAAGTGGAGGTTACACCGGTAGATCTTGCATCATTATGTTTCATCATTATTTTAAAAATACATTTTTAGTTTTGTAAAAGTAATTTTCTTATAAACATGAATTTATATGATTTGTAAAACTAATTTTATTTACTATTATTTACAACTTGTTCTGTAATCAAGATGGTAGCAAATATTTATGCTTAATAGAATTTATAATAAAAGTATACATATTATATAAATTAAATTTTATAACAAGTTATAAACAATTTATTTGATTATAAAATCAAATTTGTACAGTATATAAATGTTTTTACAATTTGTAAAGTTAAATGTATTAATTTAATAAATAGTTTTGATAGTTATAATAGTTAATACAATGTATATAGGCTGACCAAAATGTTTTAAACAGTGTCTTTCTAACAAGTAAGATATACTATTAAGATCAAGATAAAAAGATGTCAAGGTGTTTAACCATCAAGTATTATATGGAACTTTATTTATGCAAACTATATTATTAAAACATTTTTATTTTTCAAAAATAATATCAACATTTTAAATATAATTAAAAATATAATAAATGATTTATTGCCACATTGCACGGCAAAACAATCATTATGGTGATTGATTGTAATTTTGATAGCTAGTTTTCCAATAATATTCCTTAAATAATATATAATAGCATTAATGAATAATTTATTTAAGTTATCTACAATTGTATATGTTTTCAAATTCTGCATTCTCAATAAATTGTTTAAATAAAAATTATTATATAATTATAAGTTAATAATTACCACTAATTATCTACTAAAGTACTTTACATTAGTAATCACAATGTCTATGAAAAGTGCAATAATGTTTGAAAACAAAAGCAAAATTGCAAAACAGAACATTAATACCCATGTAAAAAGTAGCAATTCAAACGAGCACATTGATATTAGCACCGTGATAAAATATTTTGAAAACATGGTACGCGTATACTGTGTACAAATATTCCCCAGTTACCACCACTACATGCATGGTCAATTACCAGTTGGACGGACCATAGTAAATGTAATTAATTTGATTGCTATAGGGGCTACATGTTTGAGATGGTTACTGATTGGCCTGTTTCACGGCACCGGGCATTGGGTGCTATACTACTTGTGCGATATAACGGGCACGTCTAGCAAAATACAATTGTTATCGTTTGCCATTACCTTGCTAGCTTGTTCGGTAATGTTAATAACAGCTTATATGAATTACAAGGTAATACTACTACAGGGTATCAATAAACAAAAATAATACATTTATTAATTCTTTATAAACAATATCATACTAGGAATATATAAGAGATTTCTACGTCATGAAATTTATGTACGAGTTGGAAAACAACCTTGATCATTATCCATTAGGACGATTTGAGCGTGCTAAATTTGCCAAGAAAATAAACTTTCTTATCACTAAAATATTGCCAGCTCTGGTTTACTCGACAGTTATTTTGTTATCATGTTCACTTTTTGCTGTGCACGTGTTTGCCTATCTAACCTACCCGGTGTATATGACAATAGCAGGCACATTGTTTTGGGCCATGGTCACCGGAGTGAATATCGTAAGAATAGCCTTGTTATTTTGGATGGGTTCGGTGTTATGGTACATAATTATTACTATTATCAAGCTAAAATTTCGTCAGTGCCACCATAGAATTCTATGGGCTATGCAAACCCATAATATTCAAATGTTACATAGAGCTTACCAAGAGCACAGAGATATATGCAGCGTGGTTAACAAATTGAACGTGATGTTTTCCACCATCATATTTATCAATTACTATATCGCAACACCTGGGCTACAGTTGATGCTTAAGTACAGTCAGAGTCCTAACCAACAGCCTATTATGAGATTAACAGGGTGCGTTATTTTTGGCACATTCGCGCTGGCATTTGTAATGCTGATTATTATTAGCACCTGGATCAATAAAGCGGCCCAGCTGCCACGCCGCTATTTGTGCTCGTACATGGCCAGATTTACTTATGATAATTCAATGATAATGTCTAATTTTCACGGCGAGCTACGCCATAAGGTTAAAACAATGATTTACCTAGAGCATTTATTCGGCACCCATATTGGCTTTTATTGTCATAATTTGTTTCCGATGAATAGTTACGAGTTTTATCGTTATGTGTATATATCGAGCTTGAATTATACTTTGATCATGAGCCTGTTTTAATATTACTGAACATTATTAATGTATAAAACAAAATATTTTATTTTAACCATATTTAATGTAAGCTGTAAATTATTTTAAAAATTATATACTATTTATTAATGCTTTTTGTTTAATTACATAATAATATTATAAAATAATATTACAGTATAATAATTATTAGAATGTAAGCAATTAGAAGTTTCTTGATTGTTACGAAACAGTAATGTTTTATGATTTATAATTTCATAATCTACTCTAATGTTATGTTATATTTTTTATTTTAAGTATTTTTAAAATATAATTTATTAATTTAACTAAAAAACTACTCATTATTGATATTTTTAAATATATTATAATATCTATATTTGTCTTTATATAAAACTTTATATTATATGACCTTAATTATTTAATATGTTTTTGTTTCCTATATAATGCTGTTGTAAAATCACCATGGATTATTAATTGATTTTGCATTTGCCAATATAAACTTATGCTTTTGACAAATATGAAATTATTGATCCCAATCAAAAAACCATTATTAATTACCTTATTCAACATATACTATTTAATACAATAGTAAAATCAATCTATCATAATAAACTTAAAATATAATTAAGCCGCTTTATTTATAAATAACTTTAGTTAAATAAATAAAACAGCAATTAATTATTTACATCAAAAATGTTTACAAAACTTAGAAAGATCAAACAGCTACTGGTACATTCAAACAGGGACATTTTAAAACAAAAACAACATGATATTAGTACCGGTATCAAATATTTAGAAAACATGGTACGCGTATATTGTATAACTATATATCCGAATTACTACCAATACGTGCATGGTCAATTGCCAATTGGCCGAGCCATGGTAAACATATTAAACCTGATAGTTATGCTATTGTTATGCCTGAGATGTCTGATGATTGGCTTGTTTCACGGCACCGGGCATTGGGTGCTATACTGGTTGGGCGATTTGGCCAATACAAATAGAAATATACAACTTATATCATTCGCTATTACCTTGATCATCGGATCGGTAATGTTAACCATGGCTTACATGAACTACAAGGTAATTAATAAATATTTATTTAATTTTTATTACTTTATATTATTGCTGTTCAATGAAGTCTCTATTAGAGACTTGGAGTAGAAAAGCCAATTGTCATAAACAACATTAAAATTATGTTTCAAAATTTGAATTAAAAATTATTAATCATTCAAATAAATAAATATATTATACACAGTAGGTATAAAATTTATTAAATGCAACTTTTGTAACGGTGTATATGAATAGGATATGTATTAAACAAACGATCATTGTTTGCAAATCCATTGATTGCCAGCTATTTGTGTCAACTCTTGGCTATCGGTTTGATCCCAACTTAATATTGAAGAATTCCCATTATTAATAAATAATGCATTAACAATTCTAACATATTTTGGATCTAATTGTGAACAATTTTTTTTCGAATAATAATGAAATCGATTAAAAATGACAAAACTGGTAGTATTTGCGCAAAAACAAACATTAAAATCACGTTTGAAAATATGGTCATCAAATGACATTAAGTCAAATATTAATAAAATTGTTGATAATCGCAAATACTATCACAAATCTCATTAAAAAGTGTGTTTTAATAATTAAATTTTGTTTTAATTGACATTTTGTGGATAGACTGAAAGCCAACCACTATAAAAATGGGTGAAAAACTATTAGGTTGACCTTTACGCGGTGTTTCTTGTTTAATACTAACAAACCTAAACTTCTTACTGACCGTTGCGCCACCTTTTTATGGCATACTGTGAATCTGTATCTGTGATATACTAAAAACACTTTGGACAGGCTTACTTTATATTTAAGTAGATATTTATTTAACACTAGGAATATGTCCACAAATTTCACGCAAGTAGGTTTATGTATGAGTTAGAATATCATCTCGATCGGTATCCATTAAACAGGCTTGATCAAGTGAACTTTGCTAGAAGAACAAACAAACTAATTATTAGCGTATTGCCATTGCTATTCTACTTTACAATGCTACTTTTATCGACATTAATTATAACAATGCACGTAAGGGCCTATGTAAATAACACCTATCATTACCCTTTTATTAGCATGGTATTTTGGTCGGCAATAACCTTTGTGTTTATCGTAAAACTATCCGGGTTATTTTGGCTAGGTTGCGTTATATGGTATATTATTATCTCGGTTATCAAGCTCAAATTTCGCCGCTGCCATCGTAAAATCCTATGGGCTATGCGATGTGACAATAGCGTAGGGATGTGCGCCGGCTATCAGGTGCACCAACACATGTGCCAACTGGTGGCCGAGCTTAATAAAATGTTCTCGGTTATTATATTTATCATGTACTATATGGCAACCCCTGGGCTACAGATGTTGTTACAGTACGCCCGTATACCTGACAATCGGCCTGTTTTGAAATTAGCAGGGTGCGTTTTGTTTGCAATTATTGTTAATGCATTTGTAATGCTGATGATTATTAGCATCTGGATCAATCGGGCGGCCCAACTACCATGTAAATATTTGTGTTCATATTTGGCCAAGTTTACTTATCGTTCAAAGTTAATTTTTAATTATCATGATGATTTAAGACGTAAAATTAAAATGGTTAATTACCTAGAGCATTTGCATGGTAGTCATATTGGATTTTATTGTTATAATTTGTTCCCCATGAATAGTTATGAGTTTTACCGTTACGTGTATATATCAAGCTTAAATTATGTGCTAATTATGTGCCTGTTTAAGTCATAAAACTAATATTACACATTTTACATATATTTTATAAATTCTACTGAATTAATTAATTAATGTAAATATTTATTTTTAGTTCTATAAATTTTTAATGTAATAAACAATTCGATTATTGACCAATTGATTTGACAAAAATTAAAAAGTTACTAATTATAAATTATAATTATAGTTTTTATTATTATTTGAATACATTAAGTTTAAGGTGCATTTACTATATGGTAGGTTAGATAGTATTAATATGTTGTGATCTTTATATGCTATTTGGTAATCTATTTTATATTAATTTTAATCCTATGAAATAAATACCTATTAAAATCATTACAAATGAGATAATTAATTAATATAACTTGCAATTAGCAAATTATTAGTTTACTTAATAACCTTGTAACATAAGGTACTTGTAGTGTATTTAGAATTATGAAGATGGTATCATTATTTAAGTCTACATTTCTAGCCACGTACATTTCAAGAAATTAATATAACAAGTATTAATTATAATTATCGTAATTTTAATGGTTATTCTAAAATAAAATAAAATAAATCAAAAATAAATGTCAGTAATATGCACGATTTTGCAGTGCAACATGGTAATAAGTAATTTATTTGATGGTATATTTTAATTTGTCACGTTTTATTTTTAAATAAATTAAGTTAATCATGCATTTTTGCTATTTATCATATTCTATTTTATTTTAAATTATATTAAAAACCAAATTGTGATAATAATAAACAATTTATAAATCACAGAATATTCTGATAATAACATTAATAGAAATATTATTTTGAAATAAGCTTAAAATTCTGTTTACATTAATGCAATTAGAAATTCTCCCATATCAAGGTAATATTTAAATAAAATTTAATTTAATATAAAGTATATCACATTGAACAATAAAATGCAACTGAATAAATACGGCGAATTTAACATCATATTTAATTATTTGCAACATCTATTACGCGTATACTATGTAACAATATACGCGGATTTTGACCAATATGTTCATGATCAGCCTGCCATTAAACGTGTTTTAATCAACATAATCAATTTGGTGATAATGTTACTTTTATGCGCCCGATTTCTATTGACTGGTCTATATCACGGCACCGGGCATTGGATATTATATTGGTTATGCGATATAACCAGCATGTCCGATAATGTACAACTTGCAAATTTTGCAATCACTATATTGATTTTTTCATTGTTCTGCATCGCAGGGTACATGAATTATAAGGTATCTAACTTATCAATAATTTATGCTAAATGCAATCATGATAATTTATGTTAAATTTTTCATTATCAGGAATACATGCGTGAATTTTACAGCAATCAATTTCTGTATAATGTAAAATATAATTTACATGAATACCCGTTGATAAAATTAATAAAGCTAAATTTAAGCAAAAATTAGCCAAGATAATTTTGAATATTTTTCCGTACGTGTTTCATTCAACCATGATATCAATGGTGGTCTTTATAATTGGCATACACTTGATTGGTTATGCTCTAAATATGCCCTATGTAACATTATCGAGCATGGTGATTTGGGCCATATTGACTACACTGTTTGCCATCAAACTATCAGGACAATTACTAATTGGTTCATTTATATGGTACATGATTATTATATTTATTAATTTAAAATTTTTTGAAATACATGGTAATATTTTATGGGCCGTAAAGCGAGACAATAACACAGTGATGTACAGAGCGTTTCGTGAGCACCAGTATATGTGCGAGATTGTGGCCAACGTAAACAAATTATTCTCGGTCATTATATTTATACTGTATTATATGGCAACACCTGGATTACAGATGTTGCTATATTATGTACAATTTCCCAACAAACAAATTATTTTAAAATTATTTGCATGCATGTTGGTAGTTATTTGTTCGTTTGTACTTGTACTTTTAATTTTGATTAGCACTAGGGTCAATCGCTCAGCCCAGCTATCATCCACGGTTTTATGCTCTTATTTGGCTAGGTTTAAATATCGTAGCAACATTGCAACTATTCATCGTGATTTGATGCATAAAATTAAATGTTTAAATTTCACCGAGCACCTTTACGGCACTCACATTGGTTTTTATTGTTATAATTTATTTCCTATGAATAGTTATGAATTTTATTGTTATGTTTATATATCAGGCTTGAATTATATTTTGATCATGGATTTGTTTTAATTTAGCTATATAAATTTAAATTTCTTAAAAATGTTTTAAAATGTTATAAATTATAAAATATTTATAGTAATATTACATAATAATAATGTCTTAATTTAAAAACTTGAAAACACTTGAGTATTAAAAATAATAATATCTAATAATAATATATGATGATGATGAGAATATAATTTTTGTTTATTTAAAAACATTGCGTGAAGTAAAAATACATTAATTATAAATTATTTGTAATGTGCAATTTATTTATAAATCATTTTAATGGTTGACATTTAAGTATAATTTAACAAAATAATAGTACTATGATAATATTAAAAAATTTAATTCATCAATTACTGCAATTAATCATAATAATGATTATTATTTTGCAATGTAATTTGGTGTACATATTTTATTTAATACTATATTTAAGTTTATACATTTTAAAATCCGAAAATAAATTTTAAAACAATACGTACTGACTTTGTAACTTAATGTGCATAATAAATACAATTACAACTTCTAACCTACCAAGTTATTTTTTAAAATAAACAATAAAATTTACAATAAATAATAATATAATGCAGTCAATTGATCATAGTGACATTTGCGATGCAATTAATTATTTTGAAAATCTATCACGTTTATACTGCATAACAATATACGCAGATTTTGATAAATATGCTCATGAACAACCTGTAGTTTATCGTGTTTTAATTAACACAATCAATTTGGTAATAATGCTATTTCTATGTGCCCGGTGCCTATTAACTGGTCTATATCACGGCACCGGGCATTGGATATTATATTGGTTATGCGACCTTACCAGCATGTCTGATAATGTACAACTTGTAACTTATGCGATAACCATATTGATTTTTTCATTGTTTTGCACTGCAGGGTATATAAATTATAAGGTATTAAAATTGTTAAATAATTTACACTGTAAACTATTTGTTTATAATTAACCATGCTAATTTATTTGACACAAGGAATATACTCGCGACGCGTATATTAATAGATTCATGTATTCTCTGAAATATAATCAACTAAAATATCCATTAAACAAACATGGTCAAGTTAAATTTAAGCGACACTTAACCAAACTAATTGTGAACATCGCACCGTTTATGTTTTATATCACCATGGTTACACTGGTAGCATCAATACTTGGCATACATGCAATTGGTTACGTTTTAAATATGACCTATGTTACCTTATTGAACATGGTGATTTGGGCGTTAGTGACCTCACTATTTGGCATCAAACTATCGGGGCTATTTCTGTTTGGTACAATTCTATGGTATACCACAATCTTGTTTATCAAACTCAAATTTGCTGAAATACATGATAAAATTTTATGGGCCGTAAAGCGAGACAACAATATAGTGATGTACAGAGCGTTTCAAGAACACCAGTATATGTGCGAGATTGTGGCCAACGTAAACAAAACCTTCTCGGTCATTATATTTATACTGTATTATATGGCAACACCTGGATTACAGATGTTGCTATATTATGTGCATTTGCCTAACAAGCAAATTTTNGGTCATTATATTTATACTGTATTATATGGCAACACCTGGATTACAGATGTTGCTATATTATGTGCATTTGCCTAACAAGCAAATTTTATTAAAATTGGGTGCATGCATGTTGGAGGTTAATTTTTCGTTTGTACTTGTACTTTTAATTTTGATTAGCACTTGGGTCAATCGCTCAGCCCAACTATCATGCACGCTTTTATGCTCATATTTGGCTAGATTTAAATATACACCTGCCATGGCTACTTACCATGGTGATTTGAAGCATAAGATTAAATGTATAAATTTTGTTGAACACCTCTACGGCACTCACATTGGTTTTTATTGCTATGACTTATTCCCTATGAATAATTATGAGTTTTATCGTTACATGTATATATCGGGATTAAATTATGTTTTGATCATGGGCCTATTTTAATATATAAATGACAAATTTACTTTACTGTAATTAATATAAATTTGTAATTAATAAAACTTAAGGTATTTAATAATTGATAAATGTAATTTTTAGAGAAAGAGAGAGAATCTCTCTCTCTCTCTCTCTCTCTCTCTCTCTCTCTCTCTCCACTATTTACAAAAACATTTGTATAAACACTATGTGCTGTCGTTATTTTTATAATAAAAATAGTTATTATATTCAAAATGATATAAATCTTACGGTTTAATGTATCGCCAAAACCATACATAACAGGGAAACAAAATTCATGCATACAGTGAACCGCTGTTATAATTAACAATCACAATTTTAAAACCACTTGAATCCACATTGATACATTAATACACAACTAATGCAAAATAATCAAGATGCAAAACTACAATATGGCAAAACTTTTTACCCGTAAAATATTTGGTACACTATAAGGAGTGCACTGTATTTAATAATGTTTGAAAAAATACAGCGAGAGTTAATGATATGAAAATTATTTTATTTACTCTCTCTTTCTCTATTCAATAAATCCTTGAAATGACTTCTTTTTTTCACTATTCGTATAATTAATGAGAAATATATTTGTTTTCATTGAATGCGAGAGAGAGAGAGAGAGAGAGAGTAAATAAAATCAAATAGTTTATTAATCCTATAGTAACGTATGATTAAATATTTTTAAAATAGTAATTTGTTACAATTTGTACAGTTATACAAGAGTTAACAATATGAATAAATTATCTGTTTACAAAAAGTGTTATTTTAATTAAGCGTACAATATTTGCATCAAAAACGGGGTATGATTTCTATAAAGTATAAAAGCATTTAATGACTTGTGTAAACTAAATATTGAACTTATTAAAAAAAAACTTATTCAATAGGAACTTATTTAATCATCAAATTGTTTATGTTATTATATTTGTCTGCTCAGTGTGGTCTACAAATATATATTTCGTCGAGATAATTTGCGAATGGCCAAAAATAACCAAACTACAATAAGAATTACCATGTATGGAGCTATCAAGTATAGAATAACATTTAAATTGATAACATCCTTGTGTCCCAGCTTGTTTAAATCATTACATTTCAATGCTTTAAACACTAATAGCTATTATTTCCATATCAATACTTTAACATAAAACTAATGCTCAGTCTATGGAAATTGTTAATTAATTTTATAAAACTAATGCTAATTCTATGGATAATCATCGGTCAATAATTAATGTTAAATCTATTCAATGAGAATCATCTAAATTATGGTTAAACTATAACTACTGGTGTGCTATTTGTTTTAATACCTTGGTCATAAGATAACTGACCATCAATCAAATCCAACTGTTGGTTACCATCATTACTATTATTGTTACAATCGCTAGGATTTCCAGCACTGGTCTCGTGGTTAGCGTCGCCGTTCCGTCTCATCCACAACACTGACATAAATAGCTTCTCAAACTTTTTGGGACTTTCCGCATACATACTATTTAACGCTGTCATCACTACACACGACGATATGAGTACAGCACCGGTAATGGACTGCCACTGGACGGGCTCGTGGAATATTGTCACTTCCCATATGAATGCCAGTACGATATTAAAACTCTGTGTTACAGATATCGGCCCGGGGCTTTCATATTTGAGCGCGGTGGTTTGAAAATATTGGTTCAACACACCCGCAGCTCCTATAGCAGCCAATAGACCCCATTGCCTGATACCGGTGGGCAGTGTCCAGCGGTCCAGTATTGGCAACACTAACCCACCAATTACCACAACTGTCACGGAGTACCACATGACCACAACGGGCACCGGGGTCGATTTAAGTTGACGTAGATTAATCAGCGCTATTGCCACTGTTATAGCTGCCATCAGCGACAGTATTATCCCAATCCAGCGCTTGTCATACTTGTCCGGACTCTCCAAACCAAATACGAACTCCGGTTTAGATATAGTGAATATACCAATGACCGCAATAACCCCGGTGATTAGCTGAACCACGTTGGGTCGATCTCGTAGTATTAGGTATGCAAATACTATGACAAATATTGGAGAGGTTTGGTAGATCGTGGTTGCGTCTGATAGGGGCATTAACCGATATGATGTGAACAAGGTTATTGACGATGTGGTTCCAGCGATGCAACGCATAAATAAGTCCCACCGGTGTTCCGGTTGCCCAAATATCGGATATTGTTTCCACATGGTTATAATAAAGTAGAATATGAATTGTAATAGACATCTTGAATTTTTAAAAATATAAACGTTTTTATTTAATTTTAATTGGTACAAGTTTTAAATATAAATCATCATAATCGTTGTATCTCAAAGCTGATTTTGTCAATTTTTATTGAATATTTTTAATAGAGTTTCTGAACACAACTTTATCACACAGGAAAAATTAGATAAAATTATCAAGAGCTATAAAAGTACTGTAATAATATACAGTATAGTTTAAGAGTGTTTAAAAATTACTTCTCAGTACTCCCAGCATAAAACCCTTGTGTTGTAATTTATACACTATTCATATGTTACTCACATATAGTGTACTCATTATAATATTCACCCTAAAATTTATAATATAAAAACATTAAATAAACACTAATATACCAAAAGATTAAAGGGCAAACAGTAACCATATTATGCGTAACGTTTATAATGAATACTTGAAAAAACACCTTGGTGATTCAATAACCACGTCATGTTTATAATATTCCCCGTTTCAACATAAACCCTCTTAGTATAGTTAAACAACTAAATTATAACATTTTGATACTACATTATTTTAACGTATGTATATTTTTAACTACACTGATTCAATTTTGTTTCTATTTACCTATGGTAAAAATATAAATGCCACTTAATGCTATTTGGGTGTTGGTCTGTTTCAATTAACAGTTATAGACATAAACTCAATATAATTTTATTTATTATTTCTATACAATTTATGGTATTAATTGTTGAAAAGTAATTTACAACTTAGAAAATTATATCTCATTCTTACGGTGCTATACTAAAATGAGTCTTGAGACTGAGGTTTAGTTGTAAGACTGAGGTTGAGCTCGACTTCTATTCTAAAATCAAACTCAGCAAAGTTTGGTCTCAAGGTTGAGCTCAAACTCGGG
>CAJPIZ010000514.1:1613-23653 GCA_905368565.1 Medioppia subpectinata
GTTATTCATTATTAAACAGGCCCTGGAGTGCGAACAAGTAATGTCTTCGCCCGATGTAATTGAACTCAATTTGTTGGTCACACTATCAGATACAGCACATCCCGGTTGCCAACTGCCTGAACGGCATTATATTAATTCAATTCTATTTATTGACACACATTTCAAACGATACCTCCGTTGGGATAGAAGTCGAAGTGACCCAAAGTGTCGGCCGTTCCGAAGCCCTCAGTGTATGAGAGGGCGGCGTCCGTATGGATCACATCCACTATCTGTGCGTCCGAATGGTCTAAACGTAAGGCTGTGTTCTTGAAGTGAAAACCGACCCCTAATTATAAAAATATTATTAAAACAAATATTACATAAAACACATAACATTAAATACCCGCCGGATCGAGGGCTGTAATGCGGGCTACTCTTGGATTCTTTAGCCGTTTGCCGGCGTAACCCATAGTATGTCCGCCCAAACTGTGTCCGATTAACCAAAACCTATCATTTGTTATCTTAAACGTATTGCACAAACTGTTGATAAAGAAACCAATGAGTGCTCCAACAACTCGGGTATTAGTAGCGGCCAAGTTATAAATTGGGGTTTTTGCTCCTAATTTGATAAAATTTAATTATTTGTTGAATTAATTATTCAATTTGACAATTGTATACAACAATAAAATGATAAACCTTTTTCCCAAATAACGACCACAACATTGAATTGATCGTTGCTTTTATAGAGTATAAAATCTTTCATATTCTGAAAACATTTATTTAAAAATCAAAATAACATTTATAAATATTTAATAATATAAAATGAATAAATGTTTGAATACCTCTAACCACAGGGAATATCCGCTTTGAAATCCGTGGACAATGAATGCGGTTCTAAGGGAGGCGTTGAAAGTGCTGTACCGGAGTTGGGCTGCAGTGGCGTTATAGCTATAGTTCCTGGGAATCGTCCGCTGCTCTAAGGTATACATGTGAAACATCGGACTCATAGAGTCGGGTGACATCGGCAACAGTGGTATAGAGCGCGCCGACTCGTTGTACTCAGAGGCAGAAAAACAGCCGATATCTCGGAAACAACTTTTGCCTAACATATCCTGATATTCTATAATTATAGAAATAAATCATTAAATGAGTGGAAATGCACTGCAAATGCAAAACAGATTTACGTTTAAATTTATCAAGTATTCCTTTCGGTCCTTTTGTGTCTTCTTCCTGTTCGGAGAACTCCTTTAAATTGACGTCTTTTTCACGTTTTTTGAAAAGACCTGTAAATAGATTTGTCACTAATAGACTGTAATAGACTAATATTGTTCAAATATTGACATATTAATATATAGACAAACAACACATATTTTCTAACTACTGTACATCATTTGGATGGACTATATAAACACTAGAACGGGACTGTGATTTCATACTTGACACAATTGCGTAACACATATAATTGAAAGTGTTGTAAATGTATACCAATTATGGATTTTTTGGGAGTTAAAAATGACTTTTTCTGAGCATTTGGTTCTTCATCACCGGTTGATTCCTGTGTGTCAAACGACTTGAGTGTTTGGTCTACTTCTGTGTTGTCATTGCTTTGATCACTACTGGCTTTCACTGGCGTTTTATTACCTGTACAGCGGTGGCCATCAACTGAAAGGTAATGTTTTAATTCAGAGTAAACTATTAATTATAATATTTTTAATTTCATTGCTTTCTATTGCTTACGAATTAAAATGAAAGAAATAATTAGTTTTAAATTCATATTCTGTTGCCTTAAATGTTTACAAAAGACATATTTAATTACCTTTTCATTCGTAATTTAATCTCAGAAATACTTTATAATAAATATTGAATGTGAAATTAAATAATTAATCATTTGAATTAATGAAGTAATTTTTTGTTAATTTTATAAATGAAATAAAATAAATTGAATAAAACCCAATAATACTAACCGATTCTTGAAGCAATTTTTAATTCAACAAGTTAAGATATTAAAATAGGGTGTTCTAAGAATATGCAACAGTTAATATTGATCAATAAACTACATTTACAATATATTAGAGTAAGCATACTTACTGTAAATGTGCACATACTTTATACAGTTTTCTATAGGATAGCAGATTAAGTTTAGTAGATAGCTCTATTTGGCAACCGCATGCACAAATATAATTAATAAACAATATTTAAATCATAGTAAATTATCTATTAAATCAATTTAGTATAAAAATGGTTGTTTGCTTTACACGACTGCCTCTATTTTTCCGGAATAAAAATGTTCAAATTTGGAGGGAATCGGGGTATAAAATAGCCAAATTCCCGAATAAACCCTTTTAAAAATAAGCATATAAATAAAGTTATTTGTTATTTCTATCACTTGAAATTAAGTCATAAATAGGCATCGTGTGATTTTCATTATAGTAATCAGTAAATAAGCAACAATTTAATGTCTTAAATTCTGGTTTTGAATAAATTTTAATACTTTATATTTATTGAAATATATTTAATAATGAAATCACAAATCACTGGTTACTCTTAAAATAACCATAAATGGGCTTATTAAATGTATAAATAATGCACATTTATTGTTTGCGCATAACCCGAATTGTGGTTAACTGGTTAATTGTTGCGTCGCTGTGTGTCAGTTGTTTTAAAATATTTTAATTAAATTGTAAATAAATTGATATGAGTAACAACAAAAAACAATAATTTTTATTCTAAATAAATAATATGCTTTAATAAAGATTATGCTTTAATGCCAAAATAGTTAGCAATGCCTCACCAAAACAATCGTTTTAACCTGAACAGATTAAAGAGTTAGTGACTTAACAAAAAGAGCATCAGTTGTTTGTACTACAGTCGCGACCGCCGGTTGCCGTGGTTGTCCAGCTCCCCGCGGAGGAAACCCACGTGATCCAACTCTATGTGTGTTTTACACTTCTCGTACTCCACTCGTCCCGTCTTAATAGTGAGGTCCGATTTGCCATCCTTTGCACATAACATGAACGATAACTTGTCCCGTTCACTGCATTTCATGATTGGTACACAAATACATTATCATGTAAACAAAGCCAAACATTAAGCTATTTCACTCATTTCACTCACTCAAGTCACTCATTTTATATAAAAGTTGAACAAGAAAAATATTTATTGAATTACTTGCGTTCATAATGGCTCATATAATTGATCTCAACGTAAGGCACTTTCATCTTCTTGCCATAGTTTGTCCGCCACTTATCAATCGGTTATTATTTACCTAAGGTACACTCTCAGTAACTGCACTACAGGCTATTGAACTTAAGTTTACAATACTCTTTACTTACTTAAAGAGGCTAAACACAAGGGCAGTATATAGAGAGTTTGACATCTGAGGACTCAGTGTTGTTAACAGTGGCTTTCAATGTAAAATCCAACACACCTTTCCATTTATATACATATAACAGGTATTCATTAAACTCATTATTGACGCAAATATGACAAATGGAGAATACCTGTGGATGGATCAGACTCTTCATTCACGTGAATCCCAAACTGGTAGTGATAGACTATTTTGGCACAATATTTAAGAAATCAAACAAACATTCAAAACGCAGGCATAATATTAGCAAAAAGTACCGCAAAATTCCGGTTTAGGCGCCGTTTGGATCCAATATTTATATGAAAGCATTTTTGAATCGATAGTAAAATTGTTGTAATGTTCAAATTGTAGTCCCATAGGAATACATCGGAAGTCTTTGCATTGCGTACACCGACCCTCTATGAAGGTCTCATAGCTCTGGCAGTCGTACGCTATTGTCATACATTCAATAATAAATGGATTCCATGTGAGAGTCATTGACGTGATGTCCGATAACTTGAATTCAAATGTTATGAGAAATGAATGAATTTCTCCGATTTGTGTTCCCGTCATATATCTCTCAAACTGTAGACTCCTTTCAGTGTTGTTAACAGTGGCCTTCAATGTAAAATCCAACACACCTTTCCATTGATATACATATAACAGGCATTCATTAAACTCATTATTGACGCAAATATGACAAATGGAGAATACCTGTGGATGGATCAGACTCTTCATTGACGTGAATCCCAAACTGGTAGTGATAGACTATTTTGGCACAATATTTAAGAAATCAAACAAACATTCAAAACGCAGGCATCATATTAGCAAAAAGTACCGCAAAATTCCGGTTTAGGCGCCGTTTGGATCCAATATTTATATGAAAGCATTTTTGAATCGATAGTAAAATTGTTGTAATGTTCAAATTGTAGTCCCATAGGAATACATCGGAAGTCTTTGCATTGCGTACACCGACCCTCTATGAAGGTCTCATAGCTCTGGCAGTCGTACGCTATTGTCATACATTCAGTCAAATTGTTTCCTTAAATGACAAAATTCATTGAATTGAAAAACACATTTAGAAAACATTTTGTTTTGAGTTATACCCAAACTTATTGGGAATATATTTGCTTTAGTGTGAGAGCACGAGAGCTCTTCGCCGGAAGATATGGAATGTATGATATGACCGATTCCTCGAGAGGTCTTACATCCCGGTTGCATCAGACCTGTCAACACAACATACATAGTATATGGCATTCATTCACCATTTGAACAAAACAATCCATTCATACCTCCGTTGGGAAAGAAGTCTAAGTGACCACGTTTTGAAAGGCTGCCCATACCTTCGCTAAATGACTCGGCGCTATCCGTATGCCAAACGTCGACAAATGTGGCGTCAGACTTATCCAAATGCATTGTTATATTCTCGTAATGAAACCCGGGTCCTTTTCCAAACAACAATAGTTTTATTATTTTCGCATTCAATCATTTACTGTATGACTGCATACCCGCCGGATCTAAGCCAGTAATGCGGAACACTTGGGGATTGTTAAGTCGTTTCCCGGCGTAACCGACTGTCTGTCCGCCCAGACTGTGTCCGATGAGCCAAAATTTATCGTTTTTTATTTTAAATGTTTTTGTGAGTGTTGTTACAAAGTAGGCCAGCATTGCGCCCACCACTCGAGTGTTGGTGGCGGCCAAGTGGTATAGGGGTACCATTGCTCCTGTAGTGTCATATTATCACATATGACCACATTATCATTAATTATATAATACATATTATACATGTAACATAAATTATTAAACACTATATAACATTATAATAATACACATACCCTTTTCCCAAACCACACAAATCACATTATAATCAGACGTTTGATTGAAAATAAAATCTTTTAATTCCTGAGAGAGAGAATATAACAATGCATTTGGATAAGTCTGAGAGAGAGAGAGAGAGAGAGAGAGAGAGAGAGAGTTACAATTTACTTTACATAATTGTCTTATTATATATGCAGATAAGAAATAAAAACGCATACAATCATCCAGGGCTCAAATGCGCTGCGATATCCGTGAACCATGAGTATAGTATTTAATTTGGGATTAAATGATGATTTTTTGAGCTCCTTTTCAGTTGCGTTGAAACTAAAATTTTGTGGTTTTAATTTGTTGTCTAATGTGAACACATGAAAAGTAGCCTGGATGAATTCAGGCGCCATTGGAAGCAATGGTATTGGACGGCGAGTGAAATCCTGGTATTCCATGGCTGAGAAACATCCGATGTCATCGAAGCATGTCTTTCCCAATATATCTGTCAATTTACAATCAATTATTACACATTTTAGTATTTTAATATTTAAGCTCAATTCAATTTACATGTCATTAAAATGATTGTAATAAAATGTAATAAAAATAAATTATTAAACAAAATATGTGATAAGATGTTTGAATTACTTTTGAGTAGAGGAACGGTAACCCAGAAGTTGCTTCTTTCAGAAGCTTTACCCCCCTTTCCAGTGTCTGTCTTCTCCTTATACTCCGCCACTTGAAATATCTTACTATACATGGATTGCACGAACTTATTGTAATTCTTATAGAAGGCCGCGTTCTTGAGGCCGCCCTCCGGAACCACTCCTGATATCATACCTACATTTCATACAACAATTATATTTTCAATTACTTTGGGTCAGTTGTGAGCGCAATGACAAACACATACCCTTAAGTTTGCTAAACCCTTTACTGATAGTGTCGGTGACCGAGAACTTCATTTGTCCGCTTTCTATCTCTTTAGCCAGTTTCTCGAGGGTAGCGTTCTTTGTCATTGGCTTTACAGTTGTGCCCGAAGTGGTACTGCCATCGGCTCCGTCGCCGGCAGTAGTCGTTGTTTCGTCGATTGAGTCATGTTTTGTTGTGGTTTCGTCATCCGACTCAGCAGTTGTGGTTTCGTCGTCGGACTCAGCGGTTGTGGTGTCGGACTCAGTAGAGGTTGTGGTGTCGGCATCAGTAGTGGTCGTCTCGTCGCTGTTCTCCACTTTTAAGTTTTCATCAGTTTCTGTGGTCGTCGTAGTCGTCGTATCGGTGTCCTCATCGTCCGCTTCAGTAGTGGTTGTGCGCCGACGACCGCACCCGACGTCCCGCACGACACACACTATACTTAAACACAAATATAGGTATAAATACAAAACAAACCTCATCTCTATTTAAGTCTAATTTTTGACGACATATTTAATTAGTTATTAAAATAATGATTTATGTTACAGTCAAATCACATTATAAAGGTTTGAAAATATTGTTTTTCAATTACTGGTATTTAAACAGTTTATCAAAATAAAATGTGCATGTAATTAAATGTTATTTATTATTTGTCATCCATTTTGACATTTAATAATAATTAATTGCTTTAAACGTGGATTTGATAACTAAAATTAAGATATTATTATTTTGTATACAATAATGAATGCATTAATGAAGTATAGTTTACCATAAGGGATAGCAAGGGTTGTTCATATTTACTGTTATATTTATTACCGTTTATACAAATAAAGTTAGTAAATATTGATTAGAGTATAATAACACAGATAACAAATGAATTGATAAAACTATTGTTAAACTTTTTAAACAAATTTAAATATGAAATCGTAATTATTTAAAAATATGAATGCATGTATATTAATAGTTTTAGCAATTAATATTGCGTATGTGTGGACAATACTTGCAGCCATATGTACTAATGAATGTAAACTATTTTTACATAAATCCATAGGATTTAACTTAATTGTGTTATATATTTAATTACACATACAGTTGGTATTGATTACGACTGTTCGGGTGCTGATGAACAGGCATTAGATCTCAATACTGTTGAGGAAACACCTCAGACACAACGGCCAACAAATGCCCCGACACTAGTCAGTGACGCCCCCGCTATCGATCAAACAGAACCCATGCCTTCACCCGACGTATCCCAAGCCATCACAGCACAGAACGTCAAGGCTGTAGAACTCAACCCAAATGCGGCCAACATTTCGACAAATCGTTAATTTGATACAAATCTACTCTTATATTATATTATAAACAAAAATTTTAATTTATTTTAGTAACTTATAGACAACTTAATAAGAATTGTATATTAATTATACATTTATTTATTGAAATCCTGTAATTAATTAAATATGTCTATTATTTTGGCAAATAATTAGATTTTTTCATTTTATGAGCAACTTTATGAACGTTTTCGTAATCAACAGATAAAATATCTTTGCGATCAGTGATTGGATGCAAACGCGCGGAATCGGTGTTTTTGGCCAGTTTTTTAGGTTTAATACCGGGCGCGCAAACCACATAATCTGCCTGTTCGTCATCACTAGCCATCAACACGGTTTGGTTCACCGGACACAGAATGGCCGACCTCTCAGTTCGTACTCTGCAACAAACAACAATACAAAACATATACCGTATATATCGTATGTTTTTAACAATATTATCTGTGATTAATGTGATTAATAGATAATAAGCATACTTTTCGTAGATATGGCTCATATAATTAATTTCAACAAATTGAACGTCTATAAAAGGCTCTAGGTCATCACCACCCGCATAGTTAACCACTTCAACCGCTGAATACACTTTTGACTTAATCTGGTTTCTATTCCACTTAACACTCACACCATTTATTTGTCTAAAATAATAATCAAATGTGACGAGTAGTGTGTGAATAGCACCCGGATTTGTGGGACTCAACTCCCTTTCAATAGTCACGTCTCGGGGATTGTCACTGAAAGAGACCAAACCATCGATGGAAATGGCTATCGATCCGAAACATTGCACCGACTCTTTTGATATATGCAATGCTATTTGATAGTGAAATACTATATTTGACGAACAATTTATAAATATTAAATATACTTTTGAATCATTATAAAAATAGCTACTATAATAAACAAGCAATTAATTTATAATAAATAATTGGTTAACATATTATAATTCGTTTAATAAATATATAAATGGCATTAAATGAATAATTACAGCAAAAATCTTCAGTCGCTTCTGTATTGAGAAAATATTGAAATGTCGATGAATTGAGCTTATGTTCTGCCGGGAGCTCAACGCCCATCCAATACAAGGGATAGAGACCCATAAGGAAGCACTTACTGTTGTTGTGGCCACAATCGGCGCATCGGCCCTCAATAAAGTCTTCCCAGTCTGAGCACCGGTAACCAACCGGTAAACACATATCTCCTCTTTTACCTTCACAAATATAATCATTTTTACATCAAATATACTGTAGATTTGTTTTTTATTATATAATATTGTGTTTAAATTTTGGTGTAAATTGTGCTTAATATTGAGAACCTGCAGTGTTTGCAGTGATTTACCTAAACTTTTACCCAAATCACAAGCTCTTAGATGTGAACACGAGAGTTGTTCGTCAGCACGGATTGCTTTGATTGCATTTAAGATACCGCGTGATGAGGCGCATCCCGGCTAATCACAATCATTAGTCAATTTTATTTTGAAAAATTGACATTTAATAAGGTAATAATAACCTGTAATTTGCCTCCATTTGGGAAAAAATCGACGTGACCTGAGTGTAAGGGCTGACCTAAGCCTTCCGTTATCGTATACTCCGATATATCGGTGTGTAATATAATCACAAGTGAGGCATCATTTCTATTGAGTCTCCGGGCATCATCGCGAAACCCGGGTCCGGCCGGATCCAGGCCTGTGATTCGGGCCACACGCGGCTTATAGAGACGTCGACCCGCCTGACCCATCACATGCGCGCCCAGACTGTGTCCGATCAGCGAAAACATGTCGTTTTTAATGTTATATATTTCACACAAACGATTGATAAAGTATGCAACGAGCCCTCCCACCACTTGTGTGTTGGCGGCGGCCAAGTAGTACGAACTGATTTTTGCTCCCTTACCCCACGCAACCAAAATTATGTTGTATTTATTGTAATTTTGATCGAAAAACAAATCTTTCATATCCTATCCAAAAAATATATCAAAATAATAAATAATAAATTTATTATTTAAAATGAACTGTTTAATTAATTTGTAATAATGTTAGTAATTTATACATTTACAACCACTTCAGAAATATACCTACTTTTATAATATAATATTTGTCAAATTTGAAGAATATAATTAATATGTACAGTATAAACATTCTTACCAACATCCATCTTTCAACATCACTCATAAATCCATGTGTTATTACAATAGTTGGATATTTAGGTTCAAAATTTATGGATTTCATGTCATCTTTGCTGGGATTGTATCGTAAAATTCGACCCTTTTTTGTATTATTATGCGTATAAAGAAAAAAGACTGGATTTATAACTTTTGGTGAAAGTGGTAAATGATTGACTCCCTGACCAGTAAACTGTATTCCCGAATAACATCCGATGTCAGGGAAACATGTTTTGCCCAATTTCTCTAATTTAGATTTTCATAAACATTAAGTTTATTCAAATATAAGCACAACAAATGTGAGTAGAAGGTAAAACAAATGACACGTTTAATAACTATAATTTACATACTAATTGTGTGAATGGGTACCATGGCTAAAGCACCTCGCACCAAAGTGTTGTGTCTGTCTCCCTTATCAAAAGCCTGTAACATCTGATCATTGTCTTCGTTCTCGTCAACAATTTTATGCGTTTTTCCCAATAATTTTGAATAATTGCTATAAATTTGTTCGTTGTATTCATCGTAAACTTTGAGCTCGTCTTCAGTTAATTCCGGAACCGCTTTTAATTTACAACAAACCTGTGCTATAGATATACAATATATCACTAGAAATAGATATTTCATTATTGATATATCGATGTAAACATTTCGACGATGTTATTGTAGACATGTTTTAAATAAGCACTTATAGCTGTTGTTTCTAAGCAATCATTTTATTTAATAAATTAATATATGCTACATTACACTCAATTGAAATTTTAATTAAAACTTATATAAATATTTAACTAGTCAAATTAAAAATGTCTAGTTTATTTTTCAATTTCTAAAAAATGGTTCAACGGATTATAAGTTTATTAATAGATTAATTTTGTTATTATTTATAGAATTAATTTTGTATATCAATGATGACATTCAAAGTATTTACATTTTTAAGAAAAATAAAATTGATTTAAAACATAAACGTGTAATTGAAAAGTTGCCAAATTAGAGGATTGTTTGTATTAAATGTCTATTTTAACAAATATTTCACTCAACGATAATGAATGTAAATGAGAAGATCGAGTCTTTAAATAGCACTCAATGAAATGCATTGAAAGTTAATGAGAGTTTGGAAACACATCCCAACCCACAGTTACCACTAATAATAATAATAGTAATTACATTAACGTCATGACTGACACACAAATACAAGACACAAACACAGAATATTCTTCAGCGCATATACCCATAAACTGGTATAAAAGTGTTGTCAAAGTCTTATATATATAACTAAACTTGAAAATTAATTTTTATCATTCAATTCAAGTACTCGTCCTTTCGTTTCAGTGTATTTAACACATCACTTCACTTCACAAGTAAATTGTAAGTCTTTTTGTAAATCATTTAAAAAGTAAAACATTAATTTGAACTGAATTTTGTATAATTAATATATAAAATTGATAATATATTAAATGATACAATAAACAGATTATAATGACTACTGAAAACGTATTGATCAGTCGACCGAACCATTACTATAGCGATCACATATGTGTGTATCCGGACTACGCGGACGGTTGGTATATAAGGAAAGCAAAGATCGCGCCCAACAATAACGCGAGGGATGTGTTGATTGACCTGAAGATGAGAACACTTGCGTTGGACGGACAACGAGACTGCGAACGAAGTCTGTATTTACCGCTTCAGACCGGCTATAAGACTGATATGGTATGGGAGGGACCGGTCGAGTATAAGACACATAAACCAAAGCACCAACACTTGTATAATAAGTACAGATAAATATTTTTAAAACTCATCTGAAATTAAATAAAAGTTATATCGTTTGTTTTTTGGAATATTTATAAAATATTTATGATTAAAAATAAACTGTTTATCAAAAAAAATCTCAATTTTTATTTAAGAAGTAATTATCTATACCTTAATGAAAATAAAGTAAACATGAATTGATTTCAATGCATAAAAATAGTATTAATAATGTTTTAAATTAAACTATTCAAAATACTAAAAGGAGAACTGTTAAATTCCCGAAATGTAAAATTTCTATTAAAATCAACATTAAATAAATTTGTAATTTAATTATTTAAGTTAAAGTTATATTAAATCTATTTATTATAACTTTCGTGACAATTAGCTGTAAAAACATTGATTTGTGGCAAAACATGTCTATTATTGAGTATTTTCTCGGTGTTGAAGAACTCTTCATCGCTGGCTCTCCTGTCAAACAAAAGTGCGATTATATTATTAAATGGTCTCTCAATCAAGATATAAAAGAGAAACGCTATGAACGCTGATATTATGAAGTCTATAGTTATGTATTCAATCTATGGGTGAGAAACAAATATTATTATTAAAATAACTTATTTCTACAACACTTTCATCAAATCATTGGATACTTACGAGTAATTTATCTGTCATTACATACGTATCCCTCACTGAAAAAAGTCTGTATGAGAGGGGAAGGAAGTGAAGGATATAAATACCAAACGACAGGCGCGACACCACTTGAAAGCCATACCAAGAAAATACTTTCTCTAAAAATGCTATTCATATGTAATAAAAAGAAAATGTAATTAAATATGAGATTAGATTGAATTGAAGGACAGGTATTGTTGAATACCTGCTCTCCCGATGCACAGCGAGAATAGGATCCATGAAATGGCAATACAAGCGAATAGTTTGCCGAATGAAAACCACAATAAAACACTGGACTTGGGAGGGGAGGCGTTCAACGTATGCAAAGTCATATACCAATACATGACATATATAATTGTTGAAAAGGACAACACCCACAACAGGGCCTCCCATTTGCGAGACAGACATCTGTTAATGTCATTCTCGCGGACCAAATATCCGACTAATATACCGATGAAGAATGAGATGATATACTGATTGATTCCCATATGAAAGGCTACGAATGCTTTAGTCATCTCTTCGAGGGAACTAATGCCCAATGGATCCAAATATGTCTTTTGGCCGAACAGATGCTTCGGTGATATACTGGCATAACATCCAAACATTATTATAGCCAGTGTTAAACTCACACCTAATTTGGGTGATCTGTATAGCATTAGCACAATAAACGGTGCGATCACTTGTAGTTGGAATAGAGCTGATAGGAACCATGTGGGAGGGTTGCACTTCACCACAATTAAATTAATTATACAATTATTACATGATTAACATTTACAAAAATTACTACGTAAATATTTAATTGATAAACATATTTAGATTTACTAGAATTGTTGTTAATAAAAGAACAATTAATATGGTTAGCTTACAATTGCAAATCCGGGCCCGAAGTCAAATACATTGTGATCCGATTGAATGCGATAATTACTAAAGTAAAAGAAACTTGATAATAGACTATAGTTGTCTTGACAAGAGGGCATTATCAGATTAATGCCGTAATTCCATATTGGTCCATCACCTATCAGGGGCAGCAACCAAAATAATAGCACCACAATAAACATGGGAACTGAGTATTTAAGCCATAGTCTAATCAAATATGTCAAATAATTGAATTTGCCATTCGTTTTAATTAGTCTCCCATATAAGCCGTATGAGACTAAAAGTCCGCTATTTTGTAAATAAATAAACAATTAAATCAATAAAAACAACGATTATTAATACAAACCTAATTATAAACATGGTATCAATAATCAAAATATTTCTGGCGAAAAAGTATTTATTATAATAATAGACTTTCGTTATAACAGAGTTCAGTATACGCCTGAAGGCAATGGTACTCATGAAAGGAGTGAATAAATACATGTGATCCACGCATACGTTAATTATCAATAGGAAACGTATGGCATCGATGCACACAAAGCGTTTGGATCCCGAATCGGCGAACAATAACTTTATGTTTGACATCAATGAAAAACAAGACACGATCTTCTCAAACAACGAACGGCTATTTGAATGGCCGGTTGAATGGGTTGGCATCTTATTATTATTATTATTATTATTATTATCCAACTTATTATTAATCTTATTAATTGTCACAACATTAGTGTTGATTGTTTTCTCTCCTTTCTGTTCGCCCATACATTTATAGCATTTAACTATAATTTCCATTATATTACATATTATCGACACTAATATTATTAAAACCAAAATTATTCTAAAATAAAAGACAAATATAGAATAAAAACCAAAATTATAAACTAAATAATAAAAAATGCAGCGATACAATACATGGCCACTTTCTGAAAATTATCAAGATTCTTTGGTTCATTTTTGACGTAACAATCGGGCATCAATTCTATGGGCATATGTGTTATTGGATATATCACTAAAATTAAACCACAATATTAAATTGATGATAAAATATATACAGTAGCTAACAAATGCAAGTAATGTTTAAATTAGTTCACCAGTATTGAGAATGTTTTCAATATCTTGCGGTCGACATACTGATGGTATACATGTGCCAAACCGGAAAGTGGCCCCCTTTTGGTTATTTAATATCTCAATGAGTTTGAAAACTGTTAAATACTGATCCATATTATAATTCTTGAGAAATGCGACCAATTTATCAAAATAAATCTTGTTTGAAATATTCTTATTTGCTCTCTTATCTAATGGCTGTTTCTTAGGATAAGGCAATATAATTTTGGCCAAACAGTATTGTCCCTTAATAAGCGATTGGGTCGACAGTGTGTCCGCATTGACTGGACTTTCAATGCCCAGACATTCGTCAAATTCCCCGAAATGAGATACCGTTCCTTCCATTATACCCGTAGGTATTCGTCCCATTGAATCGATAACTGAAATCATTTATTTGATCATTTCATTTTTTAATTCATATTGTTAACAATTGTTGGTTCATTTCCTTTTAATTGTACTGAATTAGCAATTAATTTATAATATTATATCTCACACAACATTTAGTTAAGCTATAAAATAATAAATTAAATAAATATTTTTAATCCCATAATTTATGATAATTATTAAATAACTGATTAATCATAAACTAGATAAAATATTGTTAAAAATCGGTGTATGCTTACAATTACATATAAAATAAAAATATAGTGTTAAATAATTTGTTGAGATGTTACGCGATTTAATAATACTGTACATAATTAATACAACTCACACTTAATGGCCCACAATTCCTCACGTCTGATACCATTGACCACTTCTATCAATGATAGCAAACAATCGGTCGGAATATCTATACTAAAGAAAATTTCTGCCAATTGTGTCAACTGTTTAACGCTTAACAGGTCTTTAGATAAATCGAAGATAATCTTAGAAAGTCTGTTGATTGTGTCCAATGTTTTATTCACATTATTTACATTCTTCACAACAACCAGATCTCTATTCTCATTGTATATATCAAGTAATTTATCAAAAATATTATTATTAGCACAATTTCCTTCATTATAACCACTATTATTGGTTTCATATTCATAATAGTCGTCGTCGTCTTCAGTGGTAGGCTCTGGACTATTAGTCGTATCGGTTATGATCTCATCAACGGTGACAACAGAATCGTTCAAATAATAGTCAACAGAATATTCTGTGGTATCAATCTTTGCATTATTTATGTTTAATCCTTTCGCTCGACAATAGTTTGCAGAGTCGTATCGGTTATGATCTCATCAACGGTGACAACAGAATCGTTCAAATAATAGTCAACAGAATATTCTGTGGTATCAATCTTTGCATTATTTATGTTTAATCCTTTCGCTCGACAATAGTTTGCAGAAATAAGACAACAGAATATCAGTAAATGTATATAAATTGCGATATATTTTGTGCACATCATTACAATTATTGGCAAAAAACTTGATGTTAACAATCATTTATAAATTTAATAACAATATAAACTAAGACTAAAACACAATAGAATTGAAGTTAAGTTACTTTTACAACATATGATTGAGTAAATAATGTTTTCAAAACTTACAAATAAACTTATGGTCACTTTAAAGAAAACATTCGTTAAAAATAAATTTTAAACAGTTTTAATACAAATATTGTTTTAATAATAGCATCAGATCTTAAAAAATGAATTTTTGTAAAAATAATATTCCCTTCGTTTAAGATTAGATAAAAGACATGTAATCTGTGGTTAACTTTCGTTGCGATTATAAATCTAACAAAATATAAGTTATATGTTATTCTTGCTAATGAATTTATAATTATATTTATTGATCCTAAGAATGCAAAAACAAAACTCACATCAACTCAAGGGTTGTTTATTAGAAAAACATGAAACCACTCTATTTTAGTCCACAAACAAGTGTTTAATTGTTTTTCATTTCCGAAATAACAAACATTTTTGTCTTAACTCTAAATTTCAAACATTTATTCAAAATTTTCAATTCATTCATTAGAAAACTAATATTCACTAAAATCTATAAAATTCAATATTTATTCAAATATTGTTATTCCAAGATTGGCGAGAATANATATTCACTAAAATCTATAAAATTCAATATTTATTCAAATATTGTTATTCCAAGATTGGCGAGAATACATGAAACAAGGCCAAACAGTCTGGCACAAATATAACAGCTTTGTCAAAACCTAATCACCACTAATCATCAAAATTAGTGACATTTCAATTAATATGCAGTGAATGCAAAAGTGTCAAAAACTTATGCCATTATCGCAACGTTTTATACGTACGAACCATACAAACAGGTGTTTTCATAGCAACAAATACCTGTACCCAATCAGTACAGTCTACTCACAATATAATAACACCAATAAAGCAAATAATAAATTGTATAATCATTACAATTTGATCATTATAATGGCATTATTAAAATGATAAAATTACAAACTTACCTATGTCATCGTAGCATGAAGAATATAATGCGCTAATTATATCAACCCATTGTTTATGTGGTGTCACTATTAATGACAGCATTGAAGTGATGTAAAGCTCACGTCACGTGATTTGTAGGCGATTTCTATCCACTATTTATGTCCACATATTATATGCTTTCAAAACAATCAAAACACTTGTCATTTGTTTTCTATTTATTTAAGCATTAATTAGTTGTCATTTAATTGTGTTTTGTGTCAATCATCGCAACAATTAGTTGTTAATTATAGTATAAATCAAAGCAATCGTTATTTGATGACTAAATCATAACATTTATTACAACACTTATCAATACAATCACAACAACCAGTGTTTGCAATGGAGTTAATCCGTACGCCAAAGGTATTGTCATTTTGCATACACTTATAGTTATAGTGAATACCGAAGTTATAATCAACACATTATTCAACTAATTATATCCAGAGAGAGAGAGAGAGAGAGAGAGAGAGAGAGAGAGAGAGCTCTAGTAAATGTGTGTCTTAAGTGTTACATATGTTTTACAGATAAAGTAATGCTTTTGAATGAATGTGTCTAATGTAATGATGTATAACTACATGCATAATGTGTGCTAATGTGTGCCCACGACCTGTAGGTGGAAAACGTGCGAATGCTATACCGATACGCGGCTCAGACGGGGGGCACGAGTGTCGGTGGGACGCCGTCGGGAACGCTATATCTGACGGCAACGCATCTCATATTCGTTGACCACAACGTGAAGCGCGAGAATTGGATTCTTCACACATTGATCTCATCGATCGAGAAGTTGTCGATCACTACAACGGGTTCACCGCTTCTCATGCGATGCAAACACTTCCTGTGCGTCACTTTCGTCATCCCTAAGGAAAGGGATGCCCACGACATCTACCTCTCCATCTATCAGCTCTCGCAACCCAGTAATGGTCTACCAATGCATGTCTACTAGTTATGCAATAGTCTATGAATTGAATTAATTGTTTCCACTCATTGTCAGCCAATATCGAGGACTTGTATTGCTTTAACTATACGGCCAGTAATGAGCACTTCGAGAAAGAGGACGGTTGGCAACAATACACATACGAATCGGAGTTTCAGCGCATGGGTTGTCCTAATCAGCACTGGAATCAAACCACTATTAACACCAATTATGAGGTCTTCTATTCAAATCATTAAATGTCTATAATTTTAATTATTTATTGTTTAATTGTTAATAGATTTGTGACACATATCCGCGAANGCAATCAATTGCCAATAATTAGTGATTGTTTATTATAGAGTGGTTGAGAGAACTTACAGTTTATGGGCGTATATCAATAGCCATAGAGCCGAGTTTCTGAACCCCCTCTACGTCAAAGAGAACACACAAGACATACTCGACGTTAATGTTTCTCCGCAAACAATCAAGTAATTAATGAAACAATTGCGCTGTTATTGTGTTTTACAAATGCATTTCATAGGTTCTGGAGAGGACTGTACAACCGGTTTGAATTTGGTGTCCATCCACGCCATTCATTGAGCGAAGTATTAGTGGCCGCACAGAACCACATCTCTAGTCTTGAAAATCATATCCAATATCTCGAAGACGTTTGTGTTTTTCATGATCTATAAACCAAAATATGATTGTTTTTAAATGAAAATATTGTTTATAAACAGCAAATAACTCGATTGTCGAGCGACACGAGTGACTCTCAGAGCTCTTGTGGCGTATCTCCGGACCCATTGATGAGCGCTTCTGATCTGTATAAGAGCTCCGCCACGCACTCGAACGGCAACTCCAACTTCATTGGTTCCCTAGACTTGGATGAAATCGATTCGCCATTGAAAATGGTTGCCGAGAGTATCAATCGGTTGGAGAAATTCAAAGCACAGGAAGTGATAACATTTGCCGATATGAAGATCAACGTATGTCACAAGCATTTAGTAATTTGTTTGTAATTTGTTAATACGATTGTAACTAAAGGACACATCGGCTGCCGTATTGGAGTTGAATGGTGTGTACGGATCGGTGGCAATGGATTGGCAGTCATTGCAAAGTGTGAAGGAGTGTGTTTGTGGCACACCATTCGAGCCCTTCTCAAGCAAACAACACTGCTGTACGTGCGGTCACGTGTTCTGTGTTCGGTGTATAGATAAGCGCATACCACTGCCCGGACACTATCGCAAACATCCGGTGCCCGTCTGTCGTAACTGTTATAAGGATGTTATGCGCTCTAACAGTATTGACTGTATTTGAGGCACATTTAATCATATGCTTATGCATATTGTTTTTATTTATATAAATGTTTATCATTTAAAATAATTCATTAACTGTTTTGTGAATATATTTCATGTTTTTATTTATGATAAAATCTTTTGATACTTTTTGATCACTTTTTGAGCCAATGATTTAAAATGAATGCAAAACAAGTATCAAATGACAAAAAAGGGAACATTGTTTTATTGAGATCTTTTAAACTATACAATTAATATATTTATTAATAATTCCAATAATTATTAAGTTAATTAAAAAATTAATATAACATTATTTTTCTGTGATTATCTCAGAGATTAATCAAATATATTGCAAAAATGATGTGAATTTTATTACGAGATTATTGTTAATAAACATTTGTTATTTCAATCTCAATCAATTTTAAATAACTGTATAATTATTATATAATAACTAAATTACAGTAATTATTAAAATTTTAATTTTAATCACATTTGTTTATATAAATAATACCGGTAAATTTTGATTTTAAAATTCAAGTACTATTTTAATAGCTAATTATTGGTAAGTATTTTATAATGGATTTGTTTAAATATAAGATCTTACAGTTAGTTAATCAAATTAATTAATTAAGTATGACAAATTAATACAATGTTATTAAGACTCACTATAATTTTGATTTTATGTTAACAGTAATACATACTAGTATAACCAATAATGTAAATTTATTTATTGAAATTGTGACCAAGTGAAATACCGTGAAATAGTTATTACTGGTATTATTAATTAATTAGAATAAATAACATTTGGGCAGGGTTTTTAAAATAAAATTTTATTTTAATAAATTATTTGAAAAATACATCCAAACGTGTTTACAATTAAAAAATACACATCTTGTAGTATTTTTAAAATATAATTTACTATTAATGATTTCTTAAACAAATAAATCTATTAAATTCTATTTAATTACATATAATTCATATGAAACCTTTTAGGCTATCGACAAATTTCATTATTAAATACACGTTTTTATTTAAATTATAATTGAGAAGAGCGGGAGAGATGGGGCCTCAGAGTCTTAATAAAGCAACCCTATTATATAGTGACCATTGCTAGCTCAAATGAACATACAAATTTATAGCTAGATTATAATTTATTTATAACAAAATTATATGTAACTTCTGAATATTACTTTATTGGATAATAATAGGCATATGAATAAAATGTTGTTACAACAAAACATATTAAGTCAAAATGATTAAGTAAGGTCAGTTTTATTTAGTATAAATTAGACACTTGATTTTGTATGTTTATGATATTTTAGTGACATTTTATTTGATGTAAACTTTGTTTTAAAGTTTTAATGATGATTGTAAATTAAGAGTATTTAATTGGCGAAGTAATAAATGTAATAAAAGTGAAATTACGTGAGAAAACAGATAGCTCATTTACCATAATTACAACATAATATTTGATGTACGTTTACAGTTTAATATTAACTACGGTAGTTACTTTTATCATCCGATCTCCCCATACAAATAATTATGATTCTCATAGACAATGCCTCGCCAGCAATGAATTATGTTGTAATTAACAATAAAACACTATTATATTCACATTTATTGGTTTTTGTTAATAATAATAAGAATTTTATAATAACAAGTATTTTTTGACAAACATTTTACAGTTACTGTTTTAATTATTATCATTATCTCTGTATTAACCCATTATTAAACAAATGTATATATGTGTGTTTGATTCAAACAATCATGTTCAATTGACGTATTGTCCAAAATTTTCCGGTGGCCTAAATAACGGCAATTTGAGCTTAAATATATCATCCCTGTCATGAACTAGAGCCGGGTTGGGCTGTTGTATGCCATCATTGATGGGCCATTTGCCGAGCGCCGCCTTAGCCGGGCGACAGTACTTGGTTAAGGTGGACAGTGAACACGCCTCCTGACAACATATCACCACCAGTTGCTGAATATTTCGGCGCCGATCCAATTCACCCGCTATTCAATCACATAAAACAATCATTTTATTCAATAAGTTAAACATAATCAATTAGTCACAAGCAGAGAAACAGTAGACCTTATAATTCACACAAATTTCGTATATAAACTTATAAATTAATGCTAAAAAGCCGCTATCTACGCTAGATAGCTTGTTTTACAACTAATTTGTAAGTTTATATATACGAAATTTGTGTGAATTATAAGGTCTACTGTTTCTCTGGTCACAAGTATAGTCACCAGAAATAATAATTATCAGATTATATTTGTTATCATGCAAATAATATTAATTGATTGATTTATTAAGCATTTATACAATTATTATTATACATTAGAATATCAAAAGCCTAGAATCACTTCTAGGATTATAATTAATATTTTACTCATATATAATGTGCACTAATATGTGGTGGGGTTTAATGAAATGTGTGATTCATATTTATATTCAACACAAATGATTTACGCTTTAAACCCATTCACTTATATTTCAAGGGCAGGTAATGATTAGTTAAATGGTAATCTTTATATTGTATTATAATTTATTAATATAAAAGTCCTGGCGATTCCTACATTAGAATATTCTATATAAATTAGTTTTGGATTTATTGCAAATATAGTTTAATATATTACTTTATAAGTTATATAAGGTAAGTATTTATAGTAAGTATCTCACCAATGTTATATCATGTATTATTATTATGTATTATGCATAAAATAAATAAGTGACCAATTGATATTTATATACATACTTTTTGTGCATCTATCGTAATAGCTCTACAAATCTATACTATATTTTGTACACTAATTCTGTCATCTCTAATGAAATTAAATGAAAAAAATGTTTTCTCAAAATATATAATAAATATGTACTCAAAGAAAATTAGATTATCTAGAAGTGAGTTTACTTGTTATTTAATGTACTTATTATAAGTTATAGAGAATATATTTGGGCCATTTTGTAGATAAAAGTGGGCATATATTCAATTAAAGTAATACTGCACTCAACACAGGAGGTGTACTTCACTATATATTATTAATTCTTATGAGAAATCATTTTATGGACATTTATAATAAAAAAATATGAGTAAATCTTGAAGTCTTGAGAGTAAGTTAAGCCTAAGATATGATTAAATCAATTGCATTATTACAAATATTATCGAGAGATTTCCAGTCCATAGCTCTCTAAGCATTTTTTATATAAATGATTTTTTCTTAATATTAATAGTAGCTAATAATAAGAATTTCCATTAGTGTAAAATGTTATATAACAGTCCATTTGATTCATTAGACGCCTACAATTAAATCATTTGAGACACATTACAGTGTTTAACACAAATCTTTCTTGTGATAATCAACTCATTTCAATGGAAAGCAACAAATAATTATTTAAATGTTGTGTTCACTAGAATTCAGTTATTTTTAGAGTAAATAAACCTTTTAATTCTCTAGAGTCAAGATTCTCTCTCTCTCTCTATCT
>CAJPIZ010000515.1:6154-23644 GCA_905368565.1 Medioppia subpectinata
GGATGAAAAGTTTGATTCAAACAAATGATACAATTTTTATCGTTAATAGCATTCAAAACATTGATTTCCGAAAACAATTCACAATTAATTTGATTATTATTTTGTAAACTATTTATATATTTATCACATTTTTTGGCCAATAATTTATATCTCAATAACTCTGTTGTCAAGCGATTCACAGATTGTTTCAATTCACACACAATTAGACACAATTCACTTCGACTTAAGCTATGGATATCACCACTAATTGATCCCATGTTTTGACAATCAAATAACACTTTAATTAAAACAAAATAATTAATTCAAAGTAAATAAACAAAAATGTAAACAGAGTTCACACGTGTTTTAGCGTTAGACATACATTACGTCCGGAAAATAACATACAAACTTAACTTTTATGCGATAATAAAAAGCACTTTTATTTCGAGCAAATGATCAATATTATTGCATTTGACCAATGATGAGCAAGCACGAGAAATGGTATTGTACATTGTATGGTATCTGTAGTAGAGATGGAGTGCATGTACATAATTTGCTCGACATAAAAGTGCTTTTTATAATCGCATAAAAGTAATACTAAAACTTTCAATACTTTCAGAACCATTAAGTTAAAGTATCTATGACATAAAGTATCTATGTCAATTTTATATGGCTGGACGGCTGGCCCGCAGTGTTTTACGTGATATCTGTGGCACACATTCCGTGGGCTATACTCTGGGTATTGTGTGTCGAAAACACACCACTTATTAGTAATACAAATGGGATTATCAAGTGTTCAGACCGTGAACTCCAGTACATCGACAAACATAACACCTCTTTCGGCGCACCAAAAGTATTACCATTACTATTAAACTCAAAGGCCGACTGTTTATGAATTGCTTGTCTTTTATGACCGAAGCTATCGATCGATGGATTCACGGGAACTATCGGTCAGACAATTACTGACCGATTATATCGATCGGTATTTTCGACACCAATACATGGCTTTCAATATATTTGCAATAAATCTCAAGTTTTTATTTGCTTTTATCGGTTCTGTCATTACATTCATTGTTTTATTAATACAGTTATTAAAGTAAACTAAAATGTTGTGTAGTTTTGATTAAAATAATATAAAAAACATTAAATTGCACAAATGTTTCTCAATATTATTGAAGGCTACTTAAGATTGTTAAAATGTTAACAATTAATTATTTGTAAATAATAAATATTAATTATTAATGTTTTCAAATTATTATATTTATATTTTAGTAGATATTTATTGATTAAAATATTTTTATATTTCAATGAATTGCCGATATATAAAATGTACATTTATATTTTTGTTGATGCAAAATGCAAACAAATGCAGTGATTGTTTTGCTCAAAACATAGTTACCTAGAGTTTTTTGCATTAAATCGATAAAAATTAATTTGATGTATGATATGAGTTGAGAAATATTTTATATAGTTAATGTACCTTTATGACTATTTAAATAAATACCTCTTTGTCATCATACAATGTATATAAGAATATTTTTCTAAACACTCGATAAGTTTGCAGTTAATTAAACGTGGCTTTAAACACAATGTCTGGTCTAAAAATTCTGGTTAATTACCAGAGAATAACTGGAATTTCATATTTTAACTATAATTATGGTCAAAAACAATCGATCGTTAAGAAAGTGTTGTTATTTATGTGGACTTTCTTACTATCCATAGTATTAATCCATAAAAACTATGGATTACTATACGATCTCATCACTCAATCCAATCCTATACTAATCACTGGTTCAAAAAAGTCACAATTAATTAATATATTGTATTATTCGGGAGCATTTGGTTACGCTATGTCGTCACTATTGTGGTGGATATTCCTGATAATACGGGGTAAAAGTCTGCTGGACTTCATTCACCAAAACAATAGCAAACTGTCAGTTGATTCGGGAGTCGAGCGTCGGATTGGTATATGTATTGTCGCCATAACTATAGTAGTGGTAAATGCGAGTGAAATATTGGATCCGTTATTAAAATTTCTTAAAACCAGACAAATAAACAAAATTTGGTTTCATTTTTATGATTTGTTTGGCGATTACATAGCATTTAACGCACAGTTAACTGTGTTGGCTCTGACCGCCTACCAGTGCTGTTGTTGTAGTTATACCATCGATGGCTTGACCAACAATCTAACCATCAAATCGTTGGATAATATTGAGCCTATATTTCGACAAATATTGATAATCAAGCAAATTGTGCGGCAATTAAACTCATTTATATCGGGATATTTGCTCATTATTTTGGCCGTTAATGTTAATAATTGTATGTCAAGTCTATGTATGCTATATCTGTCCCCTAAAACCACTTATGACATCGGTATCGGCGCTATTGTAGAAACCGTGTCCACACTTTCGGTGCTTTGTTTTGTAGCCGATATTTTACCCAAAAGTGTCGACAAATTAATTCATAAATTAGAGGAATTGGAGTCCAATTCCGGGACATTATTCTTGAGGACAATCGCCGGACAATCGCCACAACAAGAGTCACGTCAACTCCTCTACTATTCACTTATCACTCGTCTCTATGTATTACGCGATGAGTTATGTTTGTCGGCATTTAATTTGATCAGGATCAATGGCAAAACATTCATCTCGATTACTGCCCTTATTATTAGTTATGCTGTGTTTCTCATACAAACATATTAGAAGATTGTTAAATAAATACACAAAATATACGGTAAATGTATTGTACATCCCAAATTGAGATGTGTTGTTGCGAACAAAGACAATAAACTAAAAACAAACATGAACAAATATATTTTAATCACAATAATGTTTTTAATTACTTCTAGGTCTTCATCATTATTATTAATTTATTAATGATTCATTAATAGCTATATTTTTAATCACAATTCAGTATGAAGAATGTGGTTTATAGGATTGTTCTGCGGATCCTATGGACTCTTATTAAATGTGTAGATAATTCTTTAAGCAATACCCGAATTGTGGTTAACGTATAGCATCGCTGTGTGATCCTTGTTTATTATGAATTGTATTGATTTTCTTAACTAAATAACATTTATACTATTGATTAATTTTTAAATAAAACTTAATAAATATATTTCCATTAAATAATATTAAAAATTTTAATTAATTACAAACAAACAATTTAATAAGAACTATTTTATGTACACAAACACAAATACACTACAGACTGTAGTCTACAGTACATTTAATGTTTGTATGGAAAATTTATTTACATGGAGTTGTTTTAAATAAATCAATAAAAATTAATTTAATTATTCCATAAATGCAGTATAAATACAGCGTAAATAAGCATTACGTGAACTATAGACCAGTTTAACACATATTAAATCACTAAATTGTATGTATAAAAGTGAAACATAAACATGGATTCAAAGCCAATGTTTGGTTTGAAAATTCTGGTTAATTACCAGAGAATAACAGGAATTTCGTATTTTAATTTCAATTACGGCCGAAAACAACCGGTGGTTAAGAAAGTGTTGCTATTTATATGGAATATATTTCTATCGATAATCATAAGTAAAATATCATATGATTTAATCTACGAAATTTTTACTCAACCCAATCCAATATCAACCAATGGGGTTAAAAAGTCTCAATTAATAACCATATTGTATTTTTCGGGTTTATTTGGATTTGTGATTTCCTCACTATTTTCGTGGTTATTGCTGTTAACACGTGGTAAAAGTCTGTTGGAGTTTATTTCCATAAACAATAGCCAACTGACCGTTGATTTTGGAGTCGAGCGTTGGATTGGTATATGTAGTGTTGCCTTAAGTATTGTATCGGGCATTACGGCCGAAATGTCCTACATACTTTTATTATACATTGAAACACCACACGAATCAATTTGGTTTTATTTTTATGAATTCATCACTAATCTTATACTATATAATGCACAGCTGAGTGTGATAGCCCTCATTGGCTATCAGTGCTGGTGCTGTGGCCACACTATCGCTAACCTAACCGCTAAACTCACCATCAAATCAATAGACAATATTGAGCCTATATTTCAGCAAATATTGAAAATCAAGCAAATTGTGCGACAATTAAACTCATTTATATCGGGATATTTGCTCATTATTTTAGTGGTTAATATCAACAATTGTGTGGCCTCTATATGTATGATATATCTATCGCCCAAAACCACGTACTACTTCTGTATTGGTATTATATTGGAAACGGTGTTCATTATATCAATCCTGTGTTTTGTGACCGATATTATACCCAAAAGTATTGGCAAAATGATTGATAGATTGGAGGAATTGGAGTCCAATTCCGGGACATTATTCTTGAGGAGAATCGCCGGACAATTGGCGCCACAACAAGAGTCACGTCAACTCATCTACTATTCACTTATCACTCGACTCTATGTATTACGCGATGAGTTATGTTTGTCGGCATTTAATTTGATCAGGATCAATGCCAGGACATTCATCTCGATTGCTTCAGTGATCATTAGTTATGTCGTAATTCTTATACAAACCAATTAGTATTTTAATTAATTTATGCTATATTGTTTATGATTAAATGTTGACTACATCTATCGGTTTGTTTAAATAAATAAAATTTACAATTTTAAATAATATTTATTATGTAAATGTATTTCCATCAGTATTTCCATCAATGGACCATCACATTTCATTAAAATAGATTTTTAACCAAATAAATTAAATAAAAACTATTTTATGTACACAAACACTAATACAAACTTCAATGTACATTTACATAAAGTTTACCTTATAAATCAATAAAAATTAATTTAATTGAATTCAATAGAAAAACTAATACTGTATATTATAATAATAGTGGACTAAATATTGACATTACATAAACTACAAACCATAATAAATCACTAAAATTTAATATAGCTAAATATGGATTCAAAGCCAATGTCTGGTATGAAAATACTGGTTAATTACCATAGAATAACCGGAATCACATATTTTAATTTCAATTATTGCCAAAAACAATCAATTTTTAAGAAAGTGATACTATTTGTATGGAATATATTGTTTTCAATAATAATAACAAAAATATTCTATCGTTTAGTATACGATCTCTTTACTCATTTCAATCCATTACCAGCCAATGGGTCTGAAAAGTTCCAATTAATTCATATATTGTATTATTCTGGAGTATTTGGTTATATAACATCTTCATTATTCTCATGGTTATTGCTGTTAACACGTGGTAAAAGTCTGTTGGAGTTTATTCACAGAAACACTAAACAACTGTCGTTTGATTCGGGAGCCGAGCGTCGGATCGGTATATGTATTGTCGCCATAAGTATTGTATTGGGAATTGCGGTTGAAATGTGTTACACACTTATATCATACATTGAACCCAAACAAACAAATAAAATTTGGGTTTGTTTTTATGAATTGATCACTAATTTTATCACATTTAACGCACAGATGAGTGTCATGGCTCTCATTGGTTACCAGTGCTCGTCCTGTGGCCATACCATTGTCAACCTGACCACCAAACTTACCATTGAATCAATAAACAATATTGAGCCTGTATTCGGGCAAATACTTAAAATCAAGCAATTAGTTAGACAATTAAACTCGTTCATATCAAGGTATTTGCTGTTAGTTTTAGCCGTAAATATCAATAACTGTGTGGCCTCTCTATGTATGCTATATCTGTCCCCTGAAGCCACGTACGACTATTGCATAATGGCTGGACGGCTGGCCCGCAGTGTTTTACGTGATATCTGTGGCACACATTCCGTGGGCTATACTCTGGGTATTGTGTGTCGAAAACACACCACTTATTAGTAATACAAATGGGATTATCAAGTGTTCAGACCGTGAACTCCAATACATCGACAAACATAACACCTCTTTCGGCGCACCGAAAGTATTACAATTACTATTGAACTCAAAGACCGACTGTTTATGAATTGCTTGTCTCTTATGACCGAAGCTATCGATCAATGGATTCACGGGAACTATCGGTCAGACAATTACTGACCCATTATATCGATCGATATTCTCGACACCAATACATGGCTTTCAATACATTAGCAATTAATGTAAAGTTTTTATTCACTTTCATGGGTTCCGTCTCCACATTTATTGTTATGTTAATTCAATAATTAAAGTTAACTAAAATGTTGTGTAGTTTTGATTAAAATAATATAAAAATTAGTAAATTGTACAAATGTTTCTTAACTAGTAATATTATTGAAGGCTACTTAAGATTGTTGAAATGTTAATAATTAATTATTTGTAAATAATAAATATTAATTATTAATGTTTTCAATTTATTATATTTATATTATAGTAGATATTTATTGATTAAAATATTTTTATATTTCAATGAATTGCCGATATATAAAATGTACATTTATATTTTGTTGATGCAAAATGCAAACAAATGCAATGATTGTTTTGCTTAAAACATAGTTACCTAGAGTTTTTTGCATTAAATCAATAAAAATTAATTTGATGTATGATATGAGTTGAGAAATATTTTATATAGTTAATGTACCTTTATGACTATTTTAATAAATACCTCTTTGCCATCATACAATGTATATAATAATATTTTTTAACACTCGATAAGTTTGCAGTTAATTAAACGTGGCTTCAAACATAATGTCTGGTCTAAAAATTCTGGTTAATTACCAGAGAATAACTGGAATTTCATATTTTAACTATAATTACGGTCGAAAACAATCGGTCGTTATGAAAGTGTTGTTATTTATGTGGACTTTCTTACTATCCATAGTATTAATCCATAAAAACTATGGATTACTATACGATCTCATCACTCAATCCAATCCTATACTAACCACTGGTTCAAAAAAGTCACAATTAATTAATATATTGTATTATTCGGGAGCATTTGGTTACGCTATGTCGTCACTATTGTGGTGGATTTTCCTGATAATACGTGGTAAAAGTTTGCTGGACTTTATTTATCAAAACCATAGCAAACTGTCCGTTGATTCAGGAGTGGAGCGTCGGATCGGTATATGTATTGTCGCCATAACTATAGTAGTGGTAAATGTGAGTGAAATATCGGACCCGTTATTAAAATTTCTTAAAACCAGACAAATAAACAAAATTTGGTTTCATTTCTATGATTTGTTTGGCGATTATATAGCATTCAACGCACAGTTAACTGTGTTGGCGCTGACCGCCTACCAGTGCTGTTGTTGTAGTTATACCATCGATGGCTTGACCAACAGTCTGAGCATTAAATCGTTGGACAACATTGAGCCCATATTTCAACAAATATTGATAATTAAAAAAATTGTGCGACAATTAAACTCATTTATATCGGGATATTTGCTTATTATTTTGGCCGTTAATGTCAATAACTGTATGTCAAGTCTATGTATGCTATATCTGTCCCCCGAAACCACTTATGACATCGGTATCGGCGCTATAGTAGAAACCGTGTCCACACTTTCAGTCCTCTGTTTTGTGGCCGATATTATACCTAAAAGTGTAGACAAATTGATTGTTAGATTAGAAAAATTGGAGTCCAATTCCGGGACATTATTCTTGAGGACAATCGCCGGACAATCGGCGCCACAACAAGAGTCACATCAACTAATCTATTATTCACTAATCACTCGTCTCTATGTATTGCGCAATGAGTTATGTTTGTCGGCATTTAATTTGATCAGGATTAATGGGAAAACATTCATCTCGATTACTGCTCTTATTATTAGTTATGCTGTGTTTCTCATACAAACATATTAGAAGATTGTTAAATAAATGCACAAAATAGACGGTAATTTTAAAATAGGGGTGTGTTATTATGAGCGAAGGCAAGAAACTAAAAACAAACATGAACAAATATATTTTAATTACAATTATATTTTTAATTACTTCATAAGTCTTTAACATTATTAATGATTCATTAATACCTATATTTTTTATCATTGATTTTATTTATTTGGTTAACTAAATAACATTTTTAATATTGATTAATCTTTAAATAAAACTTAATAAACATATTTCCATTAAGTAATATTTAAATGTTTCATTAAAATAAAATTTCAAACAAACAATTCAATAAGAACTATTTTATGTACACAAACACTAATACATACACTACAGTATTTTCCATGTATTTACATAGATTGTTTCAATAAATCAATAAAAATTAATTTAATTATTCCGTAAATACAGTATAAATACAGCGTAAATAAGTATTACTATAAACCAGTTTAACACATATTAAATCACTAAATTTTATGTATAAAAGTGAAACTTAAACATGGATTCAAAGCCAATGTCTGGTCTGAAAATTCTGGTTAATTACCACAGAATAACCGGAATTTCGTATTTTAATTTCAATTACGGGCGAAAACAACCGGTGGTTGAGAAACTGTTGCTATTTATATGGAATATATTTTTATCGATAATCATAATTAAAATATCATATGATTTAATCTACGAAATTTTTACTCAACCCAATCCAATATCAACCAATGGGGCTAAAAAGTCTCAACTAATAACCATATTGTATTTTTCGGGTATATTTGGATTTGTGGTCTCTTCACTATTCTCGTGGTTATTGCTGTTAACACGTGGTAAAAGTCTGTTGGAGTTTATTTCTATAACCAATAGTCAACTGACCGTTGATTCTAGAGTCGAGCATTGGATTGGTATATGTAGTGTTGCCAAAAGTCTTGTATCGGGCATTACGGCCGAAATGTCCTACATACTTTTATTGTACATTGAAACACGACACGAATCAATTTGGTTTTATTTTTATGAATTGATCACTAATCTTATACCATATAATGCACAGCTGAGTGTGATAGCCCTCATTGGCTATCAGTGCTGGTGCTGCGGCCACACTATCGCTAACCTAACCGCTAAACTTACTCTCAAATCAATGGACAACATTGAGCTTATATTTCAGCAAATATTGAAAATCAAGCAAATTGTGCGACAATTAAACTCATTTATATCGGGATATTTGCTTATCATTTTAGTCGTTAATATCAACAACTGTGTGGCCTCTATATGTATGATGTATCTATCGCCTAAAACCACATATTATTTCTGTATCGGTATTATATTGGAAACGGTGTTCATTATATCAATCCTGTGTTTTGTGGCCGATATTATACCCAAAAGTATTGGCAAAATGATCGATAGATTGGAGGAATTGGAGTCCAATTCCGGGACATTATTCTTGAGGAGAATCGCCAGACAATCGGCGCCACAACAAGAGTCACATCAACTTATCTACTATTCACTTATCACTCGTCTCTATGTATTACGCGATGAGTTATGTTTGTCGGCATTTAATTTGATCAGGATCAATGCTAAAACTTTCATCTCGATTGCTTCAGTGATCATTAGTTATGTCGTGATTCTTATACAAACCAATTAACATTTTAAACAATTTATGCTATATTGTTTATGATTAAAAGTTATTTACATTTATTGATTTGCTTAAATAAATAACATTTACAATTTTAAATCATATTTATTATGTAAATGTATTTCCATCACATTTCATTAAAATAGATTTTTAACCAAATAAATTAAATAAAAACTATTTTATGTACACAAACACTAATACAAACTTCAATGTACATTAAAGTTTACCTTATAAATCAATAAAAATTAATTTAATTGAAATCAATAGAAAAACTAACACTTTATAATAATATGGAACTAAATATTGGCATTACATAAATTACAAAGCAGTTTAACACATAATAAATCACTAAAATTCAATATAGCTAAATATGGATTCAAAGCCAATGTCTGGTATGAAAATACTGGTTAATTACCACAGAATAACCGGAATTTCATATTTTAATTTCAATTATTGCCAAAAACAACCAATTTTTAAGAAAGTGATGCTTTTTATGTGGAATATATTGTT
Source organism: Medioppia subpectinata (assembly GCA_905368565.1). NCBI lineage: Eukaryota > Metazoa > Arthropoda > Arachnida > Sarcoptiformes > Oppiidae > Medioppia > Medioppia subpectinata. Next base: position 16,045 of record CAJPIZ010000515.1, read on the forward strand.
TTCAATAATAATAACAAAAATATTCTATCGTTTAGTATACGATCTCTTTACTCATTTTAATCCATTACCAGCTAATGGGTCTGAAAAGTCCCAATTAATTCTTATATTGTATTATTCCGGAGTATTTGGTTATATAACATCTTCACTATTCTCGTGGTTATTGCTTTTAACACGTGGTAAAAGTATGTTGGAGTTTATTTACAGAAACACTAAACAACTGTCTGTTGATTCTGGAGCCGAGCGTCGGATCGGTATATGTATTGTCGCCATAAGTATTGTATTGGGAATTGTGATCGAAATGTGTTACACACTTATATCATACATTGAACCCAAACAAACAGATAAAATTTGGGTTTGTTTTTATGAATTGATCACTAATTTTATCACATTTAACGCACAGATGAGTGTCATGGCTCTCATTGGTTACCAGTGCTCGTCCTGTGGCCATACCATTGCCAACCTGACCACCAAACTTACCATTGAATCAATAGACAATATTGAGCCTGTATTCGGGCAAATACTTAAAATCAAGCAAATAGTTAGACAATTAAACTCGTTCATATCAAGGTATTTGCTGTTAGTTTTAGCCGTAAATATCAATAACTGTGTGGCCTCTCTATGTATGCTATATCTGTCCCCTGAAGCCACGTACGACTATTGCATCGGTGTTATACTGGAAACGGTGTCTATTATATCAATCCTGTGTTTTGTGGCCGATATTATACCTAAAAGTTTAGACAAAATGATCGATAGATTGGAGGAATTGGAGTCCAATTCCGGGACACTATTCTTGAGGACAATCGCCGCACAATCGGCGCCACAACAAGAGTCACGTCAACTCATCTACTATTCACACATTACTCGTCTCTATGTATTACGCGATGAGTTATGTTTGTCAGCATTTAATTTGATTAGGATTAATGCTAAGACATTCATCTTGATTGTCTCTGTAATTATTACTTACGTTGTGATTCTTATACAAACCAATTAATATTTTAATCAATGTATGCTATATTGTTTATGATTAAAAGTTGTTTTCATCTATCGATTTGCTTAAATAAATAACATTTATAATGCACTTAACAGGTAAACGTATTTTCATTATATAATATCAATATTTTTTATTAAAATAACATTACAAACAAATAATAAAAGCTATTTGATGTACACATCAATGCATAATGTGTTTAATAAATTATTAATAATAATGTGTTTACATAAAACATTTAAATAAATCAATAAAAATAAATTTGTTTTTATTGAATTCTATAGAAAAAGTTCGATATTCTAAGAATGCACTAAATATAAGCATTACGTAAAATACAGAGCAGTTTAACACACAATAAATATTTACAAAAAAGACTTAAAAATGGATTCAAAGCCAATGTCTGGTCTGAAAATACTGGTCAATTACCAGAGAATAACCGGAATTTCATATTTTAATTTCAATTACTATCGAAAACAACCCTTTTATAAGAAAGTATTGCTATTTATGTGGAATATATTGCTTTTCATAGTAATGATTAAATTATTGTACGGTTTAGTAGATTATATCTTCACTCACTCTAAAGCAGTGCCAATCAATGGGCATAAGAAGTCTAAATTAATTAACATATTGTATTATTTGGGATCATTAGGGTACAATATCTCTTCCCTATTTTCGTGGTTATTACTGTTAATACGTGGTAAAAGTTTGTTGGAGTTTATTCACAAAAACAATAGCCAACTATCTGTTGATTCTGGAGCCGAGCGTCGGATTGGTATATGTATTGTCGCCATAAGTATTGTATTGGGAAATGCGGTCGAAATGTCATTTCCCTTATTGTTTTACATTAAAACCTATAAAATAAAGTCATTTTGGTTTTATTTTCATGAGTTTGTCACCGATTTTCTAACATTCAACGCACAGATAAGTGTTATGGCTCTCATTGGCTACCAGTGCTGGTCCTGTGGCCATACCATCAGCAAACTGACCACTAAACTCACCATCAATTCGGTGGACAATTTTCAGTGTATATTTGGACAAATACTAAAAATCAAGCAAATTGTACGACAATTAAACTCGTTTATATCGGGATATTTATTGATCATTTTGGCAGTTAATGTAAATAACTGTATGTCAAGTCTATGTATGCTATATCTGTCCCCCGAAATCACTTACGACTTTTGTATCGGTGTTATACTGGAAACGGTGTCCACTATTTCAGTCCTCTGTTTTGTGGCCGATATTATACCCAAAAGTTTAAACAAAATGATTGACAGATTGGAAGAATTGGAGTCCAATTCAGAAACATTATTCTTGAGGACAATCGCCGCACAATCGGCGCCACAACAAGAGTCACATCAACTCATCTACTATTCACTAATCACTCGCCTCTATGTATTACGCGATGAGTTATGTTTATCAGCATTTAATTTGATCAGGATCAATGCCAAAACATATATCTCAATTGCTTCAGTAATCATTAGTTACGCTGTGATTCTCATACAAACATATTAATATTCACAATTTAACTAATTTATGTATTAATTATTCAATATGTTTAATAATAATTATTAATTTTAATTAATACTTATTTATCGTTTAGTCCATTACAATGATATGATTGTCGGCACAGTTTCACTATCTATTCATTTATAGTTTAAATATATCAACTATTGACTATAACTCTATTGAAAATTCAGTTTTTTATCACTTTAATTTTTAAGACAAGGCTTACATTAAAAGTTGCATTGAACATTGAACAGTGAATAACATTTTAACATTTGCTTAAATAAATAGCATTTATAATGTAATTAGTAAATAAATGTTGTTTTCATTAAAATAAAATTACAAACTAAATACTTTGAATAAAACCAATTTGATGTATGTCAACACTAATACATACATTTCATTCAATGTATTTACATAGAGTTCTTAAATAAATCAATAAAAATTACTTTGATTAAATGTTATAGAAAAAGTCCAATATTATAATATAATAGCGCACTAAATATCAGCATTACGTAAACTTCAGATCAGTTTAACACATAGTAAATCCCTAAAAGTAAAACTTAAACATGGATTCAAAGCCAATGTCTGGTCTGAAAATACTGATTAATTATCAGAGAATAACCGGAATTTCATATTTTAATTTCAATTACGGCCGAAAACAACCCATTTATAAGAAAATCTTGCTATTTATGTGGAATATATTGTTATCTGTAATATTGATTAAATCAGCTTATGTCTTAATATACAATCTTTCTATTCAATCCCAAGCAATACCAATCAATGGGCATAAGAAGTCTCAATTAATAAACATATTGTATTATTTGGGAACATTAGGATACAATATCTCTTCACTATTCTCGTGGTTATTACTGTTAACACGTGGTAAAAGTTTGTTGGAGTTTATCCACAGAAACAATAGTCAACTGTCTGTTGATTCTGGAGTCGAGCGTCGGATCGGTATATGTATTGTTGCCATAAGTTTTGTATTGGGAAATGCGATCGAAATGTCATTCATACTATTCTTGTACATTAAAACCCATAAACTGCACTCATCTTGGGTTCAGTTTCATTGGTTTATCACTAATTTTCTATCATTCAACGCCCAAATAAGTGTGATGGCCCTCATTGGCTACCAGTGATGGTCCTGTGGCCACACCATTGCCAGAATCACCGGAGAACTAACCATTAAATCGGTTGACAACATCGAGTCTATATTCGGGCGAATACTGAAAATCAAGCAAATTGTGCGACAATTAAACTCAGTTATATCGGGATATTTATTAATCATTTTAGCCGTTAATGTCAATAACTGTGTGTCCTCTCTATGTATGTTATATCTGTCCCCCAAAATCACTTACGATTTCTCTATTGGTGTTATACTGGAAACGGTGTCCACTATTTCAGTCCTCTGTTTTGTAGCCGATATTATACCCAAAAGCTTAGACAAAATGATTGATAAATTAGAAGAATTGGAGTCAAATTCCGGGATATTATTCTTGAGGACAAAATCGGTGCCACAACAAGAGTCACGTCAACTTATTTACTATTCACTTATTACTCGTCTCTATGTATTACGCGATGAGTTATGTTTGTCGGCATTTAATTTGATCAGGATCAATGCCAAGACATTCATCTCAATCGCCTCATTAATCATTAGTTATGCTGTAATTCTTATACAAACATATTAACAATTTAACTAATTTATGGAATAATTGTTATATTTTTAAGAATTATTATGAATTTTGATTATTTAGCTTAATTGATAATTTATTATATTGTATTCATTTGTATTGACTCTCATTTTAATATTAACTACATTTTAATCTAATCACAATTTTGATTTTTATAACTCTGTTATTTATGGTATTAATTATAAGACTTTTATTAAAAGTTGCATTAATTTCAAAAGTAATTCTATGTATGATTATTTGTGTACAATTTATAACATTTTATTGATTTTATAAAATATAAACATGAATTGCATTTATTGATAAATTGTTTTGTTGTGTTTCCAATATTTAATATACTGTACTTTATACTGTACTGTACATTAAAATAATATCGCACATAACATACAATAAAATAAATTATTTTTTATATACACAAACGCCAACATATTTTACAAATTAAATCAATAAAAAGTAATTTGATTTATAACTTAAATTGAATAGCTTAAAGTGTCATATAAATGTGTTGACAGTTGTATTTAGAAATATATAACAATATAAGGTAAAATAACATTAAAACTTATATGGTAAATTCACAATTTGTTTGACATGGATTCAAAGCCAATGACTGGTATGAAATTTCTTGTTAATTATCACAGAATAACAGGAATTTCATATTTTAACTATAATTATGGCCGAAAACAACCAGTGTTTAAGAAATTGTTGCTATTTATGTGGAGTCTATTGGTTTTTACACTAATTATACAACATTCTTATAAATTAATACACGAACTCTACTATCAATCCAACGATATTTTAATCAATGAATTAAAAAAGCCACAATTAATTAACATGTTGTATTATTTGGGAGCCGTTGGCTTTAATATATCTACAATATTCTCGTGGCTATTACTGCAAATACGTGGTAAAAGTCTGTTAGATTTTATTTGCCAAACTCATCGCAAACTGTCTGTTGAGTCAGGAGTCGAGCGTCGGATCGGTATATGTATTGTCGCCATAAATATAGTATTAGGATTTGCGGTTCAAATGCCATACTCTATATTATTGTACATTAAGACGCGTCAAATGAATTCAAGTCTAATCATATTTTATATCAATAAATTATTTTATAATTTCATATCATTCAACACTGTGTTAACAGTATTAGCGCTGACCGGTTACCAGTGCTGGTGCTGTGGCCTTACAATTGCCAACCTGACCAGCAAACTAACAGTTAAATCATTAGACAATATTAGACCGGTTTTTCGGAAAATATTGGTAATCAAGCAAATTGTACGACAATTAAACTCATTTATATCGGGGTATTTATTGATTATTTTGGTTTTTAATGTCAACGAATGTATTCTCAGTCTGTGTTTACTATACCTGACCCCCAAAACCATGTATGACATCTATATCGGCGCTATTCTCGGTAACTACTATTTCAGTCATTTGTTTTGTGGCCGATATTATACCCAAGAGTTTAGACAAAATGATTGATAGATTGGAGGAATTGGAGTCCAATTCCGGGACATTATTCTTGAAGACAATCGCCGGACAATCGGCGCCACAACTAGAGTCACATCAAATGAACTACAATTCGCTTATCATTCGTCTCTATTTATTACGCAATGAATTATGTTTGTCGGCATTCAATTTGATCAGGATCAATGCCAAAACATTCATCTTGATCGCCTCAGTAATCATTAGTTATTCTGTGATTATCATACAGACAACTAGTTAACACATTTACCGAAACCTTGGTTGATTATTTATTGTAAGTTTTTTAATTATTTAGGGATTGATTCACTATTTTATTCTCGCTCATAAAGTTTTAAGCTTTTTTAATTAATTAATTGTGTAATATATCATTGTGGCAAATTGATGTTTTGGTCTATTGTAAATATTTAACTCAAAATGACATAATATACGCAAAATATAAAAATTAATTATTTAATTATAATAGATAATATAATTTATAATTGAATTATTGTAAATTACTGAGCTCTCTCTCTCTCTCTCTCTCTCTTAAAAATTGAATTTTTAACAAATAATCACTCTACTATGTACACATTTGTGTTTCTACTAATTATCATATTTTTCTTACATCTACATGTATTCGTTTACATTTGGTACATTTATTAAATAAATTGTCAGTAATTGATCATGATCTTTGTATGTTCATTTTTAACGACATTTAGCTAATAATATACTGTATTTCCTAACAAATTAATAACAAAATATATAAAATACTAATTATTTTAACTTTATATGCTTAATGAACTACATACTAACTACTTACTATTGTTATTGTTAATAAGTTATTTGTAATAAATATGCATTATTATACATTATAATTAAAACAGTAACATGGTATATTGCGATAAATACCTAAACCCTTATGGCGTGTATAGTGGCCTAAATAAATTAATTATATTTTGCCAAATATTTAATCTAGGTAAATATATTGTCATCTTATCGCTTGATTTGGACCATGATTGGCACGCGTACCTTAATGATATGTCTTATTTTGTTGGTGGTATACGAGCATATTCAATATTTGCATTTACACTGACATTTATATACGGTTTAATCGTTAGAATATTGTTTACACAACGAGTGAATAATAATAAATTAATTTATTGGTTAACATTGTTTGATATAACCGCGCTTCCGGTCACTGGACAGATATTGGGTGTGAGTAATAGTCACGCCTATATTATTAGGAAATTTAAATCAAGATTATTTATTGTGTTTAGATTATGTCGGTATTCAATGAGGATGTTTCGTAAGTTATTAATAGAGTTAACATATTATGCAATTAACTAATTATGTTTATATTTAATTATAGATATATTATTGTCACTAGTATTTATCACGGTGATTATAAATCATTATACGTTTAAGTTACTATTGGGCATGGTGACTTTATCAATAAACTACATTGCTTATTTAGGCGTCAGTCACGATATATTTAAAACAATTTCCTATTTTTATTTGATTTGCTATTATTTTCAATTGAGAACTAATCAATTAAATCAACGAATTGTGAAATTAATTCATAAAAATAATTATAAATTATTTTATAAATCACTGAAATATCAGTTAAAAGTGAAGCACATATTTATTGAACACAACACTATCTGCACTCAAATTAATTTGTTTAACAAGTTTTGGCAAAAGTATTATTTAAGTTTCATTATGCTAATCATGCCAATGCATCTAATTGTGTTTATAATGGTATTATTTATCGACATGCATTTAAGCATATACATATTATATTGGTACGTGGTCGTTTGTACATATGCTATGATATTTTTCATCTCCTATTGTGCGTCAATGGTATCAAAATCAGTGCATTTATCACATAATAGTGTGATTTCAATGCAATTCTCGATTAGATATAAAAGTGATGTTAAGTTAAAACTAATGGCATTTA
>CAJPIZ010000516.1:0-23605 GCA_905368565.1 Medioppia subpectinata
AAATGTCTCACAATTAATCAATTATACATAGAATAGTTTGAGTGCATCACAAGTCCGGTCAGACCGGTCGGGAGTGGGATTAGACTTCTAACTCATAAGTTATTGCTTTCAACAACTGTTAGTTAAATACAAATAAAATCATTCGTTTTGACATCGAATTGAACTCAATGTTGGCTCCATTTAATAGTCTTAATATCGATGCCCTCCTCAACCATTTCCCACAGAGGACTCATAGCCCGCAACCTCTTCACGTGATGAATGCACTTCTCGGCCGTATAGTCTATCTCTTCTTCGGTAGAAAACCTTCCGATTCCAAAGCGAATGGAAGAGTGGGCTAAGTCTTCGTCCGAACCGATAGCTCTCAACACATAAGAGGGCTCTAATGAGGCCGAAGTGCAAGCGCTGCCCGACGAGAGGGCCACGTCTTTCAGCGCCATCAGAAGACTCTCTCCTTCAACGTAAGCAAACGATAGGTTAACACATCCGGGATATGAATGGTCCGGATCTCCATTTCGGATCACTTTTGTTAGTTCGGCGTTTATTTTATTGACAAGTCTTTTCGATAGGTATTCAACCCATTTGTGGTCGTATTCGAGCTCTTGTTGAGCGATAGCACAGGCGGTGCCAAAACCAACGGTCAATGGTGTCGGCACTGTTCCGCTTCGGATCCCCCTTTCCTGTCCGCCACCGCTTTGCAGAGCTTCGACGCGAACTCTGGGTCTTCTCCTCACATAAAGAGCGCCCACGCCTTTCGGGCCGTATATTTTATGGCCACTTATTGACATCAAATCGATATTCAAATCGTTAACATTAATGGGAATCTTTCCAACGGCTTGCGCGGCGTCGGTGTGAAAGAACACACCTTTGGATCGACACAACTCTCCGATCTCTTTAAGGCCAACAAACTGAGGTTAGAGCAACAACTGCCGGTATTACCTTTGGTTTCTGCAGGAGAGTAAGTAGCGTAGGGAGTTCTGTAAGTATAGTTATTGCGGGCTTCTGACCTGGCCTTCTATTCACTGACGAAAGCCTTCGTTCTCGAGATAACGGCACGAGTCGAGGACACACTTGTGCTCTGTTTGAGTGGTGATTATGTGATCCTTTTTCTCTCTGTAAAACTTGGCGCACCCTTTGAGCGCTATATTATTGGATTCGGTGGCGCCGGACGTGAAGATTATCTCTTTAGGGTCGGCGCCGATAATGTCGGCCACACTTTTGCGCGCGTCTTCTGTGGCCTTCTCGGTCTCCCAGCCGTAAGAATGGGTTCTCGAGTGCGGATTGCCGTACATTGAGATCATAAACGGCAACATCGAGTCCAACACTCGCGGATCCAATGGAGTGGTCGACTGGGCGTCCAAATACAGCGCCCGCGACGGTCGAGGCGTCGACACAGACATCGATGACAATCGCCTCTTATCTGACAAATCAATAGAAAAGTTGTCAATAAAAACAATTAAAACCTAAATTTCAATCAATTATACAAATGGTTTGAAAGACATCTCTGTTTGAGTTCACAAACTTTTAGCGTGAGTTTCATGCTGAGTAACGTACACAAAATTAGTAAACCACTTCTGAAAACAGGTTTACTACAGAGTTTGTCGTTTAGTATAGGGTTAAACTGGTGTTTAATCGCTGTTAATAATCGCAAAACAGACAAAACAATTAAATCACAAACAAATGGTTGTGTTGTTTGAAAAGCACATCAATTAGTGTCCAAACAGTCGTCTCATAAGCTTTTGGTGCGAAAAGCGATGAAAACAATGTTTGCGTTCAAAATAAACACAACTTTTTTTCCGGTCCACACTTTCTGTGCCTTCACTTCAACCATACGTTCAATGCTTTCAATACTTATGAATGAAAACATAAAACTCTGTTTCCATTGAATCACTCAAACAAACAAAACATATGTTTTTTGTATAAATAATTCATTTAATCGTTTCATTCACTGATTGGTTGAACGCATCAAAAGTTTATTAAAACTTATGATGAATTAAATGCACTTTTAATTACCATTAAGTCATATATTATTTATGGAAGTGTTTGAAAATCGCACTCAAAGTACGACTCATTGCATGTGTTTTAATCATTTGGTGAAGACTTTTGTCCAAATGATGTCTCAAACAGCAAATCATATCCCAATTTGACCACAAATTAGCGACAATTCAATCGCAAAACAAATAAATCTATTGAATCGCAAACAAATGGTTGTGTTGTTTGAAAAGCACATCAATTAGTGGCCAAACAGTCGTCTCATAAGCTTTTGGTGCGAAAAAGCGATGAAAACAATGTTTGCGTTCAAAATAAACACAACTTTTTTTCGGTCCACACTTTCTGTGCCTTCACTTCAACCATACGTTCAATGCTTTCAATACTTATGAATGAAAACATAAAACTCTGTTTCCATTGAATCACTCAAACAAACAAAACATATGTTTTTTTTGTATAAATAATTCATTTAATCGTTTCATTCACTGATTGGTTGAACGCATCAAAAGTTTATTAAAACTTATGATGAATTAAATGCACTTTTAATTACCATTAAGTCATATATTATTTATGGACACGAATTGAATGACATTTTATATGAATTGCATTTAAAACACGAGCAAAAAATATTCAACAATTTTTGGGCATAAAAAACGTCAAAATAAATGGACATTTGATTTGGTGTGCAATGAATGGAGTGTTTGTGTTGTGGGATGTGTTGTGCGGACACAAGCGGTGACATCATTGATGGGTTGGTGTTTGACTGCACAGTCATTACAGTCTGTAATAGTGTTATAGTGTTTGACTCATTGGCACTGAATGTGAGACAAATCATACCAACAAAACACTGGCATCTCTTGTATTGTCTTCTCCTGTCTTTTAGTTACCATTCATTCATATCATAGTCTAAATCGCGGCCACAGATTCACACATGGATTTACAGTCGGCTCTACTCTCCAGGTATTGTTGTGTCCCATAATTAGCCACACATTTGTTGAGCCAATGCTTAGCGCGAGTGATGTGTTGTTTACCATACTTTGAATGCAATGACAATCGCTTTCATTAAATATTGATATCATTTTCAATGTTTGCCTTTTGATAACCATTGCGTTCAACGCCTGACACTATAATGACTGCATTTGAATGAATGGATTATATGTAACGCTTGTTGTAATGCAGGTTCACGTCAGCCATCCCGACGCCGATGCGGTTACGCGATCTGATCCGTCAAATCCGTGCCGCGCGGACGGCGGCCGACGAGCGGTCAGTTGTGCAGAAGGAGTGCGCGTACATCCGCTCCACGTTTCGCGAAGAGGACAACGCGTGGCGGTGTCGTAATGTCGCCAAACTGTTGTACATTCATATGTTGGGATATCCGGCACATTTCGGACAGGTATGGCATTCCCATCACTACTCTCTCGACCATTTCATTACCCGATACTAAACGCCAATAAATGCATCGACAGCTCGAATGCCTTAAATTGATTGCTTCGCCGCGATATACAGACAAACGGATCGGATATTTAGGAGCAATGCTTCTGTTGGATGAGCGACAAGACGTTCATCTCCTCATCACTAACTCGCTTAAGAAGTATTTGATTTGATATAACATATGCTTTTCAGTGACTATAATGTGTTTTTAAAACCCTCGTTGTGTTCAGTGATTTGAACTCTCAAACCCAGTTTGTGGTCGGATTAGCCCTCTGTTGTTTGGGAGCCATCTGTTCGCTTGAGATGAGCCGAGACTTAGCCGGAGAAGTGGAACGACTCATGAAATCGTCCAACACTTATATCAAGAAGAAGGCGGCCTTATGTGCGGCGAAGATTGTCCGCAAAGCTCCTGAATTGATGGAAATGTTTTTACCCGCCGCTAGAAGTCTAATCACTGAGAAAAATCATGGTTTGATTGATTATATATTATCCATCGATTACTAAACTAATCACTTGTCTCTTCCATTAAAAGGCTGTCTTATAACTGGAATTATTTTGATAACAGAAATGTGTGAACAAAGTAACGAAACGTTAGGTTATTTCAAAAAGGTTTGTCTTATAACTTATAAGCGATGTTTGAATCCAATTATTTGTCTGTATTTTGTGTGAATATTTTGTCAAATTGTTTTTTGTCTGCTTTTTTAACCCAACGCTTCACTAATACACTGGACTAATGTTTAGTCCACTGAGGTTTGTCTCCACTTCAGTCACTATATTCCTGTGCCCTTAGACTAAGCTTTTTTGTTTGTGTCTGTTTTTGTGTCTTATGTTAAATGTGAATCTAATGCTAAATAATTACATAAACAGATGGTTCCAAATCTGGTGAGAATCCTAAAGAACCTAATAATGGCCGGCTATTCGCCCGAACACGACGTGTGTGGTGTCAGCGATCCATTCCTTCAAATCAAAATCTTACGCCTTTTGCGGCTTTTGGGGCGAAATGACTCCGAAAGCAGTGAAACAATGAATGATATTTTAGCTCAGGTTTGCATTGAATTGTTTTGTTTTTATACATCTTTGGATTAATGTCTGATTAATTGAATGTCTAATGAAAAGGTGGCCACAAATACTGAGAGTAGTAAAAATGTTGGAAACGCTATTTTGTACGAAACGGTAATTTCTATTATGGAAATCAAATCGGAAGGCGGTCTAAGGGTTCTGGGAGTCAACATTTTGGGTCGATTTTTGCTCAACACCGACAAAAATATACGTTACGTAGCGCTCACTACTCTCCTGAAGACAGTGAGCGCCGATTACAACGCTGTCCAAAGACACCGAACAACGATTGTCGAGTGTCTCAAAGACCCCGACATTTCGATCCGCAAGAAAGCTATGGAATTGTGTTTCGCATTAATTAATACAAATAATATCCGAACGATGTCTAAGGAATTGATAATATTCCTGGAAAAGGCTGATCCGGAATTCAAGTCGATTGTGTCGTCCAATCTGTGCATCAGTGCCGAGAAGTACTCTCCCGGCCATAAGTGGCACATCGACACAGTCATCAAAATACTAACGACAGTACGTATTGTTTGATTCATTCATTTAGTCTTATATTTAGTGTTGAATTTAACGATTAAATGCATTGAAAGGCTGGCAATTATATCCGAGACGATGTGGTCGGAAGTCTTATAGAATTAATATCAGCCACAAATTCGCTGCACAGTTATGCCGTCCAACAGTTATACAAACAACTCATCGGAGACTTAGAGTCCAAACAGCCGATGATTCAGGTGGCGATGTGGGCGTTGGGCGAGTTCGCTGACCTCTTAACAGTTCCGGTCGATGGCTTGGATTCAAACGATTCGCATCCTATAGAGGCGTTGGATGTGAAGGAAGACGATGTGATCGACAAATGCGAAAAACTGCTGATCGAAAGCGGTCTGTCTTTAGTCACTAGAGAGTACACAATCGGCGCTCTAATCAAACTGAGCGCCAGATATCCGAACACTGCTCCGCGCGTTAAGAGTATAATTGATGTCTTTGGTTGCGATCACAGCGTAGAACTGCAACAGAGGGCCGTTGAGTTCGCCTCACTCTTTAGTAAACACAATCACTTGAGAACCAGTCTTCTCGAGCGGATGCCTCCCATGACTGTTAGGGCAGACAAACGCAATGGCCTTCAAAATGGAGACACCGCTGAAGACGATTATAACAATGACATCGTGACCAATAGTTTCGGTAATAATAACACTAATAGCAACACTACTAACACTAAATCAACCGATAAGACGAGCAGTTCAGCCCTTCTGGAACTCTTAGACTTGGGTTCGCCCGCAAAAAGTGTTGAAACAATTAAATCAACGCCAATATCGCAATCGACAGCTAATAACGTTTTAGACCTTTTAGAAGGACTTGAGTTGAATCCAAGCCAACCGTTTGATCACAACCCGCTCGGCATTCCTCCGCTCGTCAATAATAATATAGCAAATGATACGCAAATCAATAATCTTTTCGACGGTTTTATAAATGATGTCAAACCTATTGAACAAATTAATAACTCGATTGAATCGATCGTCGCTTTTAATAAGAATGGATTAAAAATCGATTTTAGTTTCGAAAGACCCGCCGATAACTCGTCTCTAACTATCATATCATTGTTGGCCACCAATTCCAGTCCCCATCCAATGGATGACTTCCTATTCCAAGCCGCTGTTCCTAAGGTATGACAAATTGCAATCACAACTATAATTGCTGTTATAATTGATACCATATTAACCATTGAATTGATTGAATGGATAGACATTCCAATTACAACTAATGCCGCCGTCGAGTAATCGAATCGGCGAAAACAATTCGGGTGCTGTTGTGCAAGAGATCAGAGTATTGAACCCAAATAAGGTATCATTTGATTTGTTCGCCACTTTCTCCATGAATTTGTGCTGAATTTACGTTTATTTTGAAACACAGAATCAGCTGAAGATGAGACTCAGGCTCTCGTATCAACACAACGGCAATGACGTGACGGAACAGTCGGACGTAAGTAACTTTCCGGTCACGTCCTGGCAATAGGAACGGCCATTAAATAGGTTCTGATAACACAATAACTTATAACATCCATAATCTGTGGGTACGAGTAATCTGTGCCTCACTTTCGACAACATTTTTACGTAATAATGAGTATAAATATTTTGCCATTAAATTAAACTATAGAATCACTTCAGGAGCGAAGTGTTTGAACAGATTTTGTTTGTTTTTAAACATAATTATTGCTATAAAATTTGATATTTTTATTATACATTAAATAAGTTTAATATAAGTTATGCAGAAGTTTTATGTATAAAAAATTAAAACGAAATGTCGTTTTTCTAATTGAGCCGTAAATATATTTATGTATATAAACACTGAACTATTGTTTTGTTTATAAGAATTGGGGTTAACTATTAATCTGGAAATGGGATTAATATTTAAAGTATTAAAATAAATAGATTTAAATTGCATTTATATTTGAAAATTTATTGTTTAAAATGATTGATCGATGACTAGAATATAGACTTACAGGCGCTGTCTATATGAGGAAACATATATTGAAAGCCTAATTGCAGCGTTCGTTTAGGAATCACTTTCTGTCCGGCGGTCATCATTACCGCCCGTTCGCTACCAAACAGTAGTTTCACCACAAACTCGGGCAGTGGTATGAGAGTCGGTCTCCACATCGCTCGGCCCACAGCTTACCAGTGAATAGATAATCAAGTTTTAACACTATTTTAAACACAAATTTGTCCAAACCTTTGGTGAACTCGTAGTTAGTGATCGGTTGCGGCGAAACGCCGTTAAGGACTCCATTCACGTGTTTCTCTTCGATGGCAAAGAGGAAGAGGTTAACCAAATCGTCGATATGAATCCATGGGAAGTATTGTTTGCCAGAGGCTATGGGTCCGCCCAAACCCATGTAGAAGGGGTAGAATATCTCATTTACAATACCTAATGATTGAGGAATACTTTGTTAATTCTGTTTGTTTTAATCAAAATATCAATTGAATGAAAACCTCCGTCTTTTCCTAAAACAACTCCCGATCTAATGATAACATTTCTAACGCCTAATTCTGGCGGAAGAATCGCTGCGTTTTCCCACTCGCGACACAACTGAGCCATAAAGTCGTGACCGCATTCACTCTCTTCGGTATACTCTTTGGTGAGACTCGGCTCGTAAGCGCCCACACCAGAGATGGTGACGAATACGTCCGGCTTTTTGGCCATACGTTTGATAGACTTTGCCAACAATTTGGTCGTTTCAATGCGACTATTGAAGACATTTTGTTTGAATCCTTCCGTCCACTTGCGTTTGTAATCCAACACATTCTGTCCCGAGACGTTCACCACAGCTCTCGTCCCTTCCGGGAGACCCGATTGCACTTCGCTCTGAATTGTCATCAAAACATTTTCTATTAAAATACATTATAAATTGTTATAATCAATAAATAACAGATAAGTTTGAGGGTTAAACGCAAAAAATGTATGTTTCCATAGAAACCAAGTTTTGTTTTCACTAAAATTGATGTAAAATTGGGAGCAAATGGATAACGATTTGATATTGGATTCGTCGGAAACGTTAGGAAACTCGAGGAATCAAAGGCGAAGAAGTTCTCTATTCGGTAAACAAAGCAATGGATTCGCGAATCCAATCCCCGATTCTGACGATACGTTTATGGATACGTCCGATATATCGCCTGTCCCTCCGGTACCACATTTCAGTACAAATCATTAAAAATGTTATATAATTTGAATGACAAATATAGTCGGGTTCTCGACCGCGACGTCTGGCCACGTGGGCCGACGACACGTCCGATGACATCCAACAGATCCGTAACATTCAAATGAATGCAAACAAACAGAAACTGATGGACGACTCGGACAACGACGTGACGCCAATGATTCCCGATCTCCAAGAGGTGAACGACTATGAGATGACACAAACAGTGGCCGAACCGCCGACGGCTCACAATCAGATCATTAGTTTCAAAGAATTGGATAAAAATGTATTAAAACAGTCGGCGTTCACATCACTGGATGGCATCGATTTGACTCAATTGACTCACTTCTGTCTCCCAGAGAATCAAGTGAGAGAAGAAGACATCGGCTGGAGTTGGGATCATCTCATGTCTGACATCACGTCCAAACTGACCAACGATACCGACGAAAACGTCTAATTAATGTTATCGTCGCTGAAACTTATTGTATAACTGATTGTTTAAAAATAAAACTTTTGTTTTTTTGGCAATTCATAGCCAAGTATTTCATTGATATTTCAAAAATAACTAATAAAACATTAAACTGAAGAGGAATTAAATATGAAGACAAACCCAAGTGAGGGACTGATTGGCCGGCATTCGGGAGACAATCCAAACATCACTTTTGGCCGCCCGTAAGGCGTCCACAATATGACGGCCAATAAATCCGGTTCCGCCACCTTTTCGGCACATTTACAAGTTATTGACAATTAATAAATGATCACAACTTCAGGACATCTTCACAGAGATGTCAATTCAAACATCAATTCAATACAAACCGACTATTATTTTGCCCAAAATGCTCGCACTTTCACTCATTGTCTTCCTATTAAAGTCATCGTTGCTTTCAATGCGATATTAATTGTGACAAAATTTAATTGCAATTAAAGTGCCCTTAAATTGAGTGTCAAATAATTGGATGACAAAAACGATATATTGTTGTCCTTTGCTTATCATTGAAAGCCATATGAATGTCATGTGATCTCAACGCTAGACTTGTTTGCAAACATTACAACCCTTTCTAACCTAACCTATGCTTACAATTTGAGGCAACTTTTGAATCTAACTTACAGTTCATTGCCTTTCAATAACTTATTGACAATAAGTTTTACACATTTTTTTTACTAATTATAAAACAAGGATTCAATAAATGGTTTATATTTTAATTATTTTTTACTTCATTATAAGTTACTGTAATTGTAATAAAGTTTGACAATTTTATATTCCTATTGCCAATGAACATTTCAGAACTTTTCATCATGATCATTTACAGTTTCATTTATGACTATCAATTACCATGCAGTTTATTTTATAACTTATAATATCAATAAAAAAACATTAAAAGAGCATAATTTTATTTCTAAAAATATTGTGGTTTACTGTTATCAACGAAAGTTGTTATAAGTTTTTGATCGCCAATTGACGCAAACTTAATGAACCAAATGGTCTGCTAATGAGCTGAAGATCTATTAAATTACTTTCACTTTCTATTTTCCAATTCATTGATTAAACATTTATTGTATTTTAAACAATAAAATTGTGAATAATCTTCAGATAACGCCTCAACACCTGAAACATATGTGAATGAAATCATCGCCAGAGATAACAAATCACTCAATCGTTTCTAAGCAATCAATTGCTCGTTTAGTGTGAAAATCAATGACAAACTAAAAGTAACTTTTCAGACATTTATGGGTTTATCAAAACACCGGACTATCGATCGGCACAACAATTAATAAATTGTTGCAAAAAGTAATTTAAAAAGTTTTCAAACAACTTATTAAACGCTAAAGTTTTGGCACAATAGCACTGTATGTGTGATCTCTGACGCAATCGACACAATGTATGTGTAATGACGAGACAATCCCTGAACTGAGTGTTGAGTCAAACCATTGAAATCCTAGCGAAAAGTGTTTTCAATTGTTATTTATTTTGTATTAATTATTGTTTTTAACTCACAATCACTTGAATTGATAATTGAAACCAATTTTAATAACCATTTGTTTGTCGATTTAGTGATCCATTCGTAAGTGATGTCAAACGCGGGAACCCTTCAGGTATTGTCCAAACGATTGGCAATTATTGACATTTAATTGATCTCTGATTTGATGTGTTGTACAGAAAGCCATAGAATTGGTGACAAAAGCCACCGAAGAAGACAAGAACAAGAACTATGAGGAAGCGCTGCGTCTGTACGAGCACTCCGTCGAGTACTTTCTTCACGCAATCAAATGTAACCATTGATTGTCTTCCACTATATGTTTCACTAATGATATGTCTGTCCATCAGATGAGGCGCAGTCCGAAAGAGCCAAAGAGAGTATACGACAGAAATGTGTTCAATATTTAGAGAGAGCCGAGAAGTTGAAGACTTATGTCCGCAATAAAGGCGATAACAAGAACGACAAGAAACCGGTGAAAGCCGGCGATTCGGCCAATAATAAGGACGACGACAGCGACGAAGAGGACAAGGATAAGAAGAAACTGATGAATCAATTGGAGGGCGCGATCGTCATCGAGAAGCCTAACATCAAGTGGTCAGACGTGGCCGGACTCGAAGGCGCCAAAGAGGCGCTTAAGGAAGCGGTGATTCTTCCGATAAAGTTTCCGCACTTATTCACTGGCAATCGGAAGCCATGGAAAGGGATCTTATTGTTCGGTCCGCCGGGAACTGGAAAGTCATACTTAGCCAAAGCCGTGGCCACCGAAGCCAACAATTCGACATTCTTTTCGGTTTCGTCCTCTAATTTGGTGTCGAAATGGTTGGGAGAAAGTGAGAAACTGGTGAAAAACCTGTTCGAAATGGCCCGACAGCACAAACCAAGTATTATATTCATCGATGAAATCGATTCACTCACGAGTAGTCGCTCTGACACCGAGTCGGAGTCCGCGCGAAGAATCAAAACTGAATTTCTCGTCCAAATGCAAGGTTTGTATTGACATCTAATTGTATAGCAATTTGTTGTCATTTTGTTGACTATATGGTAGGCGTTGGCAATGATAACGACCAGGTCCTCGTGTTGGGCGCCACAAACATCCCATGGGTTTTGGACGCAGCCATCAGAAGGCGATTCGAGAAACGGATTTACATACCATTGCCTGAAGAACACGGAAGACTAGAAATCATTAAAATCAATATCGGAAACACAGCCAACTCTCTCAACGATCAGGATATGAGGGTTTTGGCCAAAAAGACTCACGGCTTCTCCGGCGCCGACATCTCGGTGCTCGTGAGGGACGCACTCATGCAACCCGTGCGCATCGTTCAGAGCGCCACACATTTCAAAAAAGTATTGTATAAACTAATTATTGGTTTTTTCAATTCTAACCCATTGTCGCTACCTTTCAGGTTAGGGGTCCGTCTCGTAGTGAACCGGGAGAGATGGTGGACGACCTGTTGACGCCGTGTTCGCCCGGAGAGCCCGGAGCCCAAGAGATGTCATGGGTTGACGTTCCCGGAGATAAGCTGTTAGAGCCGGTGATGTCGATGAGGGATGTGTTGTTGTCGTTATCGAAAGCGAAGCCCACTGTCAACGACTCAGATCTCGACAAATTGAAGAAATTTATGAATGATTTCGGACAAGAAGGCTAACACTGACCCATAATTGCGATCATAATGTAATGTTATTTTATAATATACTGTTTGATTGACTCCTATTTTAATCAATTTATTAAATCTGATTACAATTGTATCAAAACCTATATTTTTAGTAAATTTTTCATTAAATGCTTATAAAAACTATATCTTAAACGCAAAAACAATACAATTTTAAACCAATTTGTTATTTAATAAAAGAATTCACTTTATTTCACAATCAAATCAATTGAACGATACATTTAATTACAATAAACTGTTTACGAGTTTTTATAAACTTTTCATTCATTTCTATAACATATAAACTGTAGAGAAAAAGCGCTTTTACTTCTTAGGGAATCAATCACTTGGACTCGTCTTCGAGTTCTCGCTCTACCCTTCGGTCGAAATCTTCAATCTCTTGAGTGACTAACTGTTCCCTCAATTGGTTTTGTTTGGCGTCTGATATGAAATGAACGGCCAATTTGTAGGCCTTCTGTGCTTTCAGTAATTCAATCGCTTTTTGGGCGCTTTTGGCGGACGAGAAGTCGACGATTGCGAGCGGACGACACGAACCGCTCGTCTTCTTCGAGGCCATGATCTTCACGGCCAGTGACTGACAGCCGATCCGTCGCAGGAAATTCTTGAGACCCGTTTCGGTCACTTCGGACGGAAAGCCTTCGACGAGTAGCTTATAGTGGGAGCGATGGGCCGCTCGCGACGGCCCGACCGCCGGCAACGCGTGGACCGGCATTTGGGCCGCCGTCTGACCGCTGGAGTAGCTGTTGATCAGCACTGAGTTGTAGTCGTCGGCCATCGGAGTCCAGTCGTCCATCACTTCCACGTCTGCCATGTCTTCGGCCATCACTTATCGCATCCAAAAACAAAGTGTTTAAAACTTCGCTAAAGTTTTGTGTGCTTTGCGTTCAATCGCACCACACATACAGTCAACGCCTGTTATAGAGTACTGTAAACCAATTGCGAGACAGTCTATGAGTTGTCAATCACTTGATTGCCAGCAATCGTAGCGTTAACTCCAGTAAAGGCTATCAAATAGTCATTAATAACTGGAATAGACTGTACTTAAAGGGCGCGTAAATGAGTGGCGAACGCAATAAACGTGACTTCTATTTGACTCCACTTTCTATGCATTCATACATAGAGTTAGTGTTGAATACACTTTGAACTTGACGTCAAAAGTGTTATTATAACGCATTCAACACATGGCATAACACATTCATTATTGGACTCGTAATAAGTGATGAACTGATGACACATTTTGGGGCCCAAAAAGTTGTCTCACATTTCAAAACTAAATTCTCCGCAAAAGTGCATCATTTGAGTCGTAGTTAATGAATGAGTGCTACGATTAGACCAATCGTTGTTTCCGTTACAACACTATAACAGTAACTGACGATTGGAGCCAATCATCTGTGGGCTAACAAAGGGATCGTTTGGTTGACTGCGAATACAAACACGAATTTTGTGTCACATTTTCATCACTTTTTAATGTTATTGTCTTTTTGTGAACACATTTTTCAGCCACTCATGAGTTAAAGACAATAAACAACACAAATGGCAGACTTGTTGGCCGACGAAGAGCTCGACTTCGATGAGATCGAAGACGAGACGTTTGAAGACGTGGATCAGATCCTCGGCTACGACGGCAGTCACGCCGACGACAGCACTCATAACGACGACCACAACGAGGGCTCACATAATGAGGTGAATGACCGCAACAGCGATGACGACAGAGACGGTGACCACCGATCAGTTGATGAACTCATGACCGACGATGAGTCCGATGCCAACGACGACGGCGTGACTCCCGCACCGGCGCCGCCGCCCGAAGACAGTGATAGTGACAACGATAGTGATCAACACGTGAACGACGGCCACAATAGTGGCGCCGATTCTGTGGATCCGTTGGACAATTTGGAGGGCTTTTTGGGCGCATTTGACGGATCCGTTGAAGACACGGCTCCTTCTGGTCACACATCGGCGCCAATGAAGCCAACGCTCGACAAAGAGAAGGCACCGAAACCTATGGTCGACGACCGGCTCTTTCGCAAAGACAAGGCGTCCGCAGAGAAGTCGACACTTGAGAAGACAACGGCCGCCAAGAATATGGCGTCCGCTAAGAACCCGCCCTTTAGGACGCCTTCTGTCGATCGATCTGTGACTCAGAAACCAAACGTTTCGATGAAAGAGTCGACGAATCGCACAGAAAAGCATAAGTCGTCGCAAAATAAAGGGCTAAATGTAGAGAAGTCGAGGCCAACCGCAGAGAAGCCGAGACCCGCTCCGGACATGTCTACGCCTGCGATCATTAAGTCTAAGACTGTGGCAGAGAAGGCGAAAACGTCCGCAAACATGTCAATGCCTATCATTAAACCAAAACCGGGCGTTGAAAAGACAAAACCTGTTGTAGAAAAGCCCAAACAGAGCGTAGAAAAGACAAAACACGTGTCAGAAAAGCCGAAACCCGTCTCAGAAAAGCCGAAACCCGTCTCAGAAAAGCCGAAACCGGTCGCAGAGAATCCAAAACCGATCGCTGAAAAGACACAACTAATCGTAGAAAAATCGATACCATCTGTAGATAAGCCGAAACCTGTCCCTCAAAAGCACAGTTCGGTCGTAGAAAACGTGAAACCATTGGGTTCGAGACCGGGACCCGCGTCCTCAAAGCTCAAGTTGGCCAATGAGAAGCCGAGACCAGACGTATTGAAAACAAAACAAATACCAGAGGTATCCAAAGCTAAGCCAATGCCAGAGGTATCCAAAGCTAAGCCAATGCCAGAGGTATCTAAAGCTAAGCCAATGCCAGAGGTATCTAAAGCTAAGCCAATGCCAGAGGTATCCAAAGCTAAGCCAATGCCAGAGGTATCGAAAGCTAAACCAATGCCAGAGGTGTTGAGAGCGAAGCCCATATTACCGAAGCCCGTCATTGAGAAACCAAAGCTTGTTATTAAGAGCCCGACTCGCGATCGGGTGTCTACAGAAAAGTTGAACACATACTCCAGTAAAGAGTCTCACAAACCAATCGACTCGTGGTTATCGATGCCTTCGGGAAGTAAAGAGACAAAAGTGAGTAAAACAGGGCTAACGGGTCCGGTGGCGCCTATAGTTAGAGGCAAAACTACTGAAGCAGACATAAAATTCTATGAATCGTTACGAATCTATTTGAAGACAAAGCGAATCATTGGTTACGAAGAAACCACATTCAAAGAAGACGCCAAAAATTTTAAAGTTAAACACAATGTGCTGTTCATGAGAGGCAGAGAAGTGATCGAAAGTGAACAACGAATGAGAGATTTGTCCGTTGAATACCATTTGAACGCAAAGGTAAAGTCTTCCAAATCGAGACACAGAGGCGCTAAGGCGACCGCCACTGCTATCAAAAACAAGTACTTCTGGCCAACCATTGACAACGACGTCAAGGATGTCATCAATCGCTGCATTGTTTGCAATCCGAGAGAATACGCGTTGACAACGTTTCAGTTGTGGAAGTATATCGAAATCGGTGTCATCGACTCGATTCTTGTGGTCCGAGACTTGTCTTCGAAGTCATCGATTTTCAATTGCGGCGTTTGTGAAGACTTAAGCGCTCGGAAGCTGTGCTATCATTTGCTCAATTTGTTCCAACAGTACGGCATTCCCAATGCTATTCGTGTAGTGTTACCACAATTTCCGCTACAATTTGTTCAGGAATTGAAGGAATGCTTTCAAAGAGAATTAACCATTTTTATCGAAAGCATACACACTGTGTGCGAAGCGAACGAAGACGCGGAGGAAGTGTTCTCACTTCCAAAGGTGAACATTACAATGGAAACCGGAGACGACAAGTGTCCCGAAAATGATAAACAGTTGTTTTCATCGGTTTCTGCCATTAGTGCGAATGAAAACGTGTCTTATTTTTATATATTTATGTGTAAGAAATGGTTAATTCCGGACACTGTTTATGACAGTATCTCTCGAGATATTAATAATTTTGTGAACAAAGTTAGCGATTGGGAGCAACGGATGTCTGCACTCACTCTTCATTTTCAGATCAATGGAACCAATTTGAAGGCCAATGAAGTGGAGGTCGAACCAGAAGTGAATACACCGAAGGAGAAGAAAGGCCCCAATTATAGAGAAGTGCTAAGACTTCAGTCAGACATGAAGACATCTAATCCATCCAAACCCAAACGACAGCCAAAACCCAAAGCAGACGACGACTACGAGACGGGCGGATCCAGTGATTCGGAAATGGATATATCAGGTGATTCTTCAGATGACCACATTTCCAAAAGACGGGCCAGAGTTCGTCAAAATAGCGATGAATCCAATGATTCACATAAACCAAAGATTGAAGTAAAGAAGACAACTGGAGACACAATGAGGCACTCAATCGATACCATTACTGTTGACGATTCCTCCAATTCTCAGTCCGCTTCGTCCCATATCTCTGCTATTAGTTCGACAGCCAATCAGACATCGAATCGTGAGACACCGGAACCATTAGTACCGGAATCTAATGATGTGTTAATCTATGATACGGATGGTATATGTAAGCAGTGTTTTGTCAGTTTAAAACATTCTTCGCAACAATTTATAGACGACGCGATCGCCGGTGACATTGATTTCGACCAACTATTTGCCAAAAGTACTGAAGAAGAAGATAAAGATGCCAAACATAGCGCTGCTATTGAAAGCATTATCTCGTTTTTAGACGATTCGGTAAGTGATGAGCACTCAAAGGACACCCCATCGGCCGAAGCGTCGAATAAGAAGAGTGAAAAGAAGAGCATTAAAACCAAAGTTTTGAAAAAATCCAAGTCTAGAAAAACTGAATTAAATTTATCTGAAAGTTCGTCTGAAGAGGACGACAGACCCGTAAATGAAATCGTAAGATCATTGTATAAAAAGACGCCTAAAACGAGTCATAACTCAACGTCTAAGCAAACGACGAGTTCAATGAAAACTTCGCAAACGGGGAATAAACGTAAGAAGGAATCGGACGACGACTTGGGCTCTGATTATGACGACCAAAGAGTGGCCACGAGTTCGACAAAGAGTAAGACGGCTGTTAAACGTGTTAATAAAACTCCAAACACGACAAAGAAGGCGAAAACGGATGAGAAGCCACGCAAACGTAAGGCTCGTTCGGAATCGTCTGATAGCAGCGCATCGGAAACGGTTGACAAAAGCGCCAAAAACAGTGCTCAGAACAAAGAGAATGAGACTCTAAAAGAGGTGTTTGTATATCACTGCGAATACTGTAACTTCTCGACCAATGAGAAGCACAATCTTCTGCTCCATTCGGGCGGACATAAGACCGAATCCAAAACGAAACTCTATTGCAGTGTATGTTTTGGTATCTTCTATCATACGGATCGGTTGGAACAGCATATGATAGAACAGCACCCGCTAGACATCAAACACACCATTCTATACGGCTGTTCAGTCAACGAATGCAAAGGAGTTGAATGCGAGTCAATCGCCCAATTGGACCAACACTTGCATCAACACATCGAAACAGTGGATTATCTAAAACCTCCGAAATACAGATGCAATCACTGCAACCAATTCACCGCTTCCACTGAGGAGCAAGTGTTCGCCCATTTATCTCAAAAACATCGCTCATTCAAGTGTGCCTTCAATTGTCCATTTACTGGACCCGATTACTTGGCTCTCGAACGGTATACCAATCAATCACTCTTTTTATTATACAGTGTTTTAATTGTATGATTTTACTTCTTAAAGACACGCCAAGTCGTCTCATTCTCGTTATGGAAAACCATTTGTGTGCAAATTCTGTGATTTTAGTTGTGCTGTGTTTGGAGGACTCATTCAACACCACTTGTCTGCTCACGCCATTGACTGGAACTCCGGTCGCAATAAGTGTTGTCTCTGTGAACATGATTTTGATTTTGAGGACCTGACCTCACTATTGGACCATCTGGTGAAACATTCGCCCGATTTTGGTTACTTTGAATGCAAACCGTGTCGCAAACGGATCACAAAGTTTGAGCCCATGAAGATTCACCTGAAGACACACCACGCCGTCGGCGCCGACGAAGTGTGCAGAGAAGTGGCAAATCTGAAGGATTTATTCGACGATTTGCTGCTCAAAATTAAGGAACGCAATCACCAGAAGAATAGTTATACGGCGCCGAAAGAGACCGAGAATGCCATCGCAGGCCTTATGGGCGAAGAGTTTAATGTGGGCTATGATAACCACTTCAACGGCGGTAAATACTTTAATTTTATATCATTTTGTGTGTTATATTAATTTTATACTTGACTCTAGCGGTGGACCCGTTGGCTGATGCCATGAATCAGGTATTTAATGAAGAGTTCAATGGATACGATGACAATCCAGAGATACATATCGCTGAGACTGAAGACAATGGACTGCTTATGCCCAAGTATGTCCTCCCTCTCCTGCCGGAAACCTACGGCTGACGGTAAATCTCTATTGGGCATTCTCTTGAGAAGTAAAATAAAGGCTTTGAATAGTAAGCACGTCAGTAAAGTGTATAATGCAAATTATTATTATTTTTAAAATATTCATTTAACAAATTCGTTAACACTATAAGTGTTTCGTTACATTTCTTTAAGTTTTTGAATCACTTTTAAATTCACATTCAATTCAAACCTGAATTTTGTTTTGTTTCAATTATTTTTCATTATTATAAAGTATTTTACGATTATTTTTTGATTCAATTAGACGTTTAATTAACAGTTAATGTTTTAGAGATCTTGTTGTTAAACATAAATTCATTCGAATTTGTAAGCAAACATAAAAACGAAATTTATTCGAAAAAAACAGAAATATTGATAAACTGATAGTAAATTTAAAACATTAATTTTAATTACGATTTGAGTTATTTACAAAAGTTATAATTTAACAATGATAATCGCATTACCATTCAATTCAACACATATTGAACACTGTTTTGAGCAATCATTTCAATGCAAATCTGTTTATTTCAACACTAAAATGACAGCAAAAATTCGTTAAAATTTATGTCAATTAGTTGTTCTAATAAATCATATCATTTAGAAATTGATTGCATTTTGTATGAAAAATGTATGTAAATGTTTGTTTGGCTCAACAACTTCTAGGTTTGTAATAAAAACATTTGCCTAAAATAAACCACATTTCTGTAAAATAATGTCATTCTTAATGAGAATAGATATGGGAATAAAAATTTGAATGCAAATTAAAATGTTTTGTATGTTTTGCAGAATCAATGCATTGGAAATCAATGATTGAAAAAATAGTCATTTGATATACGATTTGAAATTTTATCAAAAGATAGTTTTTGAAAATTCAGTACAATTTTTGTCCTATAATTCGGAAATATTTACTATAAATCGCAAATAAAAGCTTCAAATTAAATGTAAAATAAAGGGATAATTATCAGATTTTAGACTATAATTAAAAATTGGTTAACATTTGGTTAAAACACAAAAATTTGGTATAAAATTCTTTTAAAGACTAATTTGTTTTTTAGACAGAAATATAGACTTTAAATAAATAGCAAAATATTGGATAAGAAAATTAAAATACGAAAAATATATATAAACTTACAATAAATAATCATAAAAAAGGTTAATAATTATAATATTTTGATTCCCAAAAAAACAAGCAATAAATTTAAATTCCAATAAATATATATATAATTTATGTCATTAAATGGATGCCAATCGAGTCGAGCCATTCATTCATCTGCTTCTTCTTCTTCGTCGTCCTCTAACTCTTTGGAGTCGAGAATCTCAAAGCCATTGACACCATTCGTGGCGTTCAACTCATTGGAAGAATTGCTTTTCGCTATACTATCGACAGTGGAAGCGCTCTCAGAACCCGACTCTTTATTATCGATGCCTTTGTCGTCGTCGGCGACCAACAGAGGGGTCGCGTCGGCCGCCGTCTCCTCTTTCTTCTTCTTCTTCGTGTCCTTCTCTTTAGTGTCCTTTTTGTTGTTGTCTTTGACGTCGTGTTTATAGAGCGGCCAAAAGGACTCCATAAAGCCTACGTCTTCTGTGAGGTTGGGTAACATCCAGAAGTGGTGTTTACCAAACGTCACGACCCATACAATTGTGAACATTATTAGACGAACTGAATTGAGTGATAGACAATGCCATTAGAGGTTAGGTTTGCAATCAAAGCGGGTATTAGTTTCCACACAAAATACATGTTAAGAATAATGGAGACAATGGACTCACGAACGGCTAAACCGATGATAAAGAAGAGCAAACCGGCGGCCGCTATACTCAGGTAATAGACATAATTACGGACAGTTCGCGGCCACAAAGGGAACAGACAGATAGCGATCGCCGCTAAGACAAGGCCCGCACCGATAAACCACGTGCGCAGAGGAATCGGGTCATAGATCCAGACATATGGCTATTTAGGAAGCGATGGTCACATAAAAGTGGTCACAATTGGCTGTTCATTACGAGTCAAAAGCAAATTTGGAAATCAATACCTCATTTTCATCGACAAAGATCTGTTCCAAATGCATATCCAGTTTAATCTTCTTCTTCTCCTTCTTTTTGGTCTCCACTTCTTTCTCGTCCTTCTCTTTGCTCTCGTCTTTCGTTTCTTTCACTTCTTTCGAGTCCTTGGATTCCTTCGACTCTTTCTTCGACTTCTTTTTCTCTTTCATCTGCTCTTCATTACAACTGCTCTCTTCGTTGTCCGCCTTCTTCTTCTTGTCTTTCTTCACGACAACAGTCTTCGCTCTGTGAAAGAACTTATGTCTCAGCATCTGATCCATGAATGTCATCACCGATTCGCGACTCGTGAACAGCGCTTCCTTCTGTCGTTTGTCGTCTTTAGACCACTTGGAGTCCATCAACAGATCAATCGATTTCGAGGCTATCGTCACAAACAACACAATCATTACATTTATTGCAATCAAAAGCACACAAAATGTGTCTTAAAATACCAATAAAATAGTCGACTCTATGGGAAAGAAGTGTTGTCTTCTTCGGCGGTAATTTAGATCTCAAATATTTTGCGATTTCGTACTCGACTTTCGAGGGCTTATCGGAGTCCAGACCCGCGTCCGACTGAAACACGAGATCAACAAATCTATTACAATATGGTCTCAATTGTCACCAAAATTGGTGCTCAGATATCATTGGGAACCGTCTGGAAGATGGTATTCCTCCGCATTCACGGAACGCATGATAACTGAATGGCAATCAAATGGATGTTTAGTCACCTCTTTCTTGCGCTTCGTTTTTCTTCTTTCGGCCATAATTTACCGATAATTGGATCAGTTATTAGTGAACCAATGGATGCCAAACGTGCGGACAACTGATCCAATGTCTTGTGGCAATCGATACAAAAACAGATAACAGTTAACCGAAAATATAATTTAAAATACAATTAATTTAAGGTTTTTATCGATTCTCTCAACAAATGAACAGATTTTGTGTTTTGTGTCCAAAAACTCAATATTCAATGTATTTTAACGTCAAATGAGTTCACAAACAACAGTACGTCCGACACGTTTGTGGCGCCCCTTCCTCTCCAGCTCTTCACTCAATCGCTGGAACTATCACTCAATCAGTGGTTTTGATGAGAAGTCAATTAATTCGGCGACAAATTAGTGTCGATAAAATACTTTGGACGACAATCGGCTGTTGGAATCACTGGAAGAGATGAAGTGACTCTTCGCCCACTCCTCAAAACAGTCACGCAATCAATGAATGTATAAACAGATGTGAATTATAGATATTGTTGTGTTTACGTAACATAACATACATTGCATTGAAAGGCCTATACTTTATACTTACGTAGACTTAACACTACAAGTGATGCGAAACATTATAACACAGATCTTAACCTAAACTTGATTTCCGATACAACTCTTCAATTGAAAAGTTTTTTTTAAGTTTTCATTATTTCATGTCTTCTTCTCTCCGTTTGAATTCATTTTTATGTCATTAAATATACTGTAAATCCAGTCTTTCATTGTATATGACATTCAATTTATTTAAAACATGTTATTATAAATCTTTTTTCAATTATTAACACAACTTTTTAAACATTATATTAAAAATTTTTAGTAAAATACAAATTATCGGTCAATAAAAATATTAAATATATATTTATAACAAATGTTTTATAAATGAGAGAACAATCAATCAATCAATGAATCGGTGTTTTTGCAAATATATAAAAATAAATATTTGACTTAATTTTTACATATTCCTAACATTTGACATAAAAATCACGCAATTTTATAAATTCATAGATTTTTCATTCATTGTTGAGATAATAATGATTCAAATTTAATACTATTAATACATCCATTGAATTGTCTTTAAATCAAGTGCTGACAAATAAAACAAACTTTGAACTAGACTTCAAAATATAATATAAAACTGATTGACATATAAATTAAATAAATTGTTATATTGTTATAATTTATTACCGGTTATTATATTTAGCTATTCTTCAAACATAGTATCAGTCGTCAAAATAAAAGTCATAATTAATAAACTTTTATTTTAATAACCAATTTATACACTGATAACCAAATATCTATAAAAAAAATATGATTATTAAACACAAAAATAGATTCAAACATTGTATAAAAACTAAATCTCTCACACATTTGAACAATTGGTCAATAAAATACTGATTAGTCTCTGAGATAACAATCACATCAACTATTGGCTAATAAATAATTAAAATTAAGTACATATAAAACAATTAAACCATTATTTGCAGGGAAAGAATGGGACAAAAATAGCGGTAAAATTGGTTAAAATGAACATAAAAACGGCTCCAATTGTGGAACCAATTTGCGTGAAGACTCCGCAAAAAAACAGCGATTTATGACCAGTACTTGTATTGCGAAGAATAGTCGCAATGCATGCGCGGGAGTACGAGAACAGGGATGTGAATGCTATCCAAACAATAATTACTAGTACTTTGCCGGACGTCGAGTCTTGTAAAGGAGGGGTTGGGCTCATGACTGCCGTCACTATGATATAAACGGCGCAAAGAGTTCCCACACCGACGACAGCCGGAAGTGTCTTCTTGATGACTGAAGCGCTCATATAAAAGGCAATAAAACAGGCGATTGGGTTCGCCATAGAAGACAGAGTGACTGTCAAATGATAGGCAGTGTTTCCATAAGGCAGACAACTATAGCTTTGAATACCTGATACATAAGAATTGAATTAAAATTGTTTAATTAATAGAAATACAATTCAAAGTAATTACTGGGAAGGACTCCATTAGTGAGGGCACAGATGTAGGCCTGAGTTAAGAGAAGACCGGCGAATGCATTTCGGCTTATGTTTCGATCATTACTTCGGTTCAGATAAGACTCGGAATTGAGTTGCAATTCATCGGAACTCTTATCTGAACGCGAGTCCGATCTGACGGTTTCGGTCACTGCTTTCAACTGATTCTCCACTTCCGAGTCGTCCTTATGTGTGACCCGTTCTGATTGACAGGCCTTCAGGTGATTGAGTAATACAAATGCAAACCAACTCAACAAAACCATAACCAATAAGAATATAAAGAATACGCTGACAGAGAATCTCGGCTCCGGGTAGTGCGCGATCGTTGTATTAGCCCCGGCTGTCGGCGCAACACATTCAGGATTGCCTCCAATTCCTGTGCAATAGTGTATAAAAGCAAAGCGTAAGATAAATGGCAAACAATCTGTTGAATGGCAACGCTATCCATACCCTGAATGATGGCCACAATACTGGGGATGAGTCCACTCAAGCCCTGACCGATCAGATAAGACATCAAATACTTGGACTTGAAGTGAGCCATGAATGGCAAGTAGAGGACAGATGTG